>PVJS01025924.1:0-27421 GCA_004027185.1 Glis glis
GCATGCTTGTAATCCCAGTACTTGGGAGGCTGAGACAGGAGGATCACCGGTTTGCGGCCAGCCTCAGCAATTTAATGAGACCCTGTTTCAAAATAAAGAATAAAATCCGGCTGGGGGTGTAGCTCGGAGGTAGAATGTCCCTGGGTTCAATCCCCAGTACCAGAAAAAAAAAAAAAAAAGAAAGAAAAGATCATTTTTCTTTCTTACAATTGGATGAGGTCACTTCTTCCTACTAAGACAGAGGAATCTTTTCAGGAATGTTCCAAGCTTCAGAGATGGTTTTGTTTGCCCGATTTGCATACGTTATGTAAACTGTTACCATCAATTCTAGGTCCAGGAATGAAGAGAAAGACCTCAGCCAAGACCACTGCTCTCCAGAACATTCCCTGTGGCTGCTGCAGGGTCTCAGGTTTGCAGAGGGGTTGAAGAGGGGCCTTGATTGACAGCAGGAACGCCCTGAGACTAAATAGCCATGCAGGCAAACCCATGCTCACTGATAGCCCTGCAGAAAGTCTTCCAACTCTTCTACTATAATAATCGGGAAATGCTAGATAAAAGTGTCATTAGTAGGCTCAGGACAAACAAAAGTAGAGCACACGATGACAAAGGTCGCTGGGGAGACGTTATCTAGCATGAATGTGTCGAGGCTGTGGACTTGCAGCAAGTGTAAAGAGGAGATATTTCCTGGTATGGCTGCATCGTGGTGAGATAATGTGCAGATATCAATGGAAATGTGCATGGTGATGTGGGAAACATCGTGTTCTTTTACTTTGTGCCCGCATTTATTTTTCCGATACCCATTCTACATCTGAGCTACATCCCCAGCCCTATTTTTTATTCTTCATTTTGAAACAGGGTCTCACTAAGTTGGGGAGGGCCTCGCTAAGTAGCTAAGGCTGGCCACAAATCTCCTGTCTCAGCCTCCCAAGTAATGGGATTACAAGCGTGAGCCGCCACGCCTGGCTTAGTGCCCACCAGGAGGATCGCAGGTTCACGGCCAGCCTTGGCTACTTAGGCCCTCTGCAACTTAGTGAGACCCTGTTTCAAAATAAAAAATATAAAATAAGCTGGGCGTGGTGGCACACGCTTGTAATTCCAGTTCTTGGGAGGCTGAGACAGGAGGATCGCAGGTTTGCGGCCAGCCTCAGCTACTTAGTGAGACCCTCCGCAACTTAGTGAGACCCTGTTTCAAAATAAAGAATAAAAAGTAGGGTTCAGGGTGTAGCTTGGAGGTAGAATGTCCCTGGGTTCCATCCCCAGTACCGCAAAAAATAAATAAATAAATAAATAATATTATCTAATAACATTACTAATTACAGTATTCAATGACATTAAATATTGTTACTATTAAATTAAATGTTACTAAATTTAAATTAATATTAAATTAATATCACTTAATAATATTAGTAATCATTATTATTTCGGTCTGTTGACCTGGTTGCACAGAGGGTGAAATGCCCTGGTCTCCACTGCTGGTGTGAGGGCAAAGGGAGAGGTATAAGTTGGAGCTAAAACATCTTTGTGATTCTAGAGCTCTGACTTAAGGGAGAAAAAAAAAAATATTTCTATAATATTGTACAATATTTGTGTGTGTGTTTCTGGGGATTGAATCCTGGGCCTGTCTACTACTAAGCTATATACATAGTCCTATTTTATTTTAATATTAATTAATTTATTTATTTATTTATTGGTACTGGGGATTGAACCCAGGGACGTTCTACCTACGAGCTACACCCCATGCCCTTTTTATTTTTTATTTGGAAACTGGGTTTTGCTAAGTTGCTGAGGCCTTCCTTGCACCTGTGATCTTCCTGTCTCAGCTTCCCAAGTACTGGGATTACAAGCATGAGCCACCATGCCTGGCTTATTCTTTATTTTATTTTTATTTTTTATTTATTTTTTTTTTTGCGGTACCGGGGATTGAACCCAGGGGCGTTCTACCTCCGAGCTACACCCCCGGCCCTATTTTTTATACTTTATTTTGAAACCGGGTCTCACAAAGTTGCGGAGGGCCTCACTAAGTAGCTGAGGCTGGCCGCGAACCTGGATCCTCCGGTCTCAGCCTCCCAAGTACTGGGATTACAAGCGTGCGCCACCACGCCCTGCATTTTATTTTGAAACAGAGTCTCACTAGGTTGCTGAGGAACTCGTTAAATTGCTAAGGCTGGCCTCCAACCTGTGATCCTCCTCTCTCGGCCTCTTAAGTATTGGGATTACAGACATGTGCCACCATACCCAGTGTGTTTCATTTATTTAATTCTGTTCTTTCCCATGCATCACATGGGAAAATCAAAGCAGAAAGAACACGCACTCTCTCAGTCTATGGCAACCTCCAAGTGTCCCCCAAGAACATTTTATGGCTGGATGTGGGGCGCACTCCTGTAATCCCAGTACTTGGGAGGCTGAGACAGGAGGATCACAGGTTCGAGGCCAGCCTTAGTAAGTAGTGAGACTCTCATCAACCTAGTGAGACCCTGTTCCAAAATAAAAATAAAATAGGTCTGGGGGTGTAGCTCAGAGGTAGAATGCCACTGGGTTCAATCCCAAGAACCAAAAAGAGAAAAGTAAGGAAAAAGAAAGAAATTTTTGCAGCCTTTTTATTTCAAGGTCTACTTGGAATGATACTTTTTAAGATTTTTTTTTTTTTTTTTGCGGTACCGGGGATTGAACCCAGGGGCGTTTTACCTCCGAGCTACACCCCGGCCCTATTTTTTATTCTTTATTTTGAAACAGGGTCTCACTAAGTTGCGGAGGGCCTCACTAAGTAGCTGAGGTTGGCCGCGAACCCCGATCCTCCGGTCTCTGCCTCCCAGGTACTGGGATTACAAGCGTGCACCACCACGCCCGGCTTGGAATGATACTTTTTAAGAATAGCTTCAGTTGAAGACCAGCAAGTAACTAATAATCAATATATAACTACAATAAACCTTTTTACTTTTATGAAGTTGTTTTAGGGTTTACAAAGTGATTTTACTCCAGTTTGAGCAACCAGAGGCTAATCACATCATTGATCTATTTTCAAAGGGCCTGCACTTGACCTTACATGGAGAAATTCCTAAGCTACCTACATGATCCACCATCTAGGACTTTAATCTTTCTCCTATACCCAATACACCCAGAATACATCAGCCATTGTCTCAGACTTTACTGTTGACATTCACATTCAGACACTGGTCTATCTGTCTGTCTGTCTCTCTCTCTACCCCCCCTTTTGTGGGACTGGGGATGGAACCAAGGGCCTTATACAAGTGCTCTACCTCTAACCTACATTCCCGGGCCTTTTCTATTTTTATTTTATTTATTTATTTATTTATTTTTTGCAGTACCGGGGATTGAACCCAGGGGCGTTCTACCTCCGAGCTACACCCCCGGCCCTATTTTTTTATCCTTTATTTTGAAACCGGGTCTCACAAAGTTGCAGAGGGCCTCACTAAGTAGCTGAGGCTGTCCGCGAACCCCGATCCTCCGGTCTCAGTCTCCCAAGTACTGGGATTACAAGCGTGCGCCACCATACCCAGCCTCTTTTTTAGTTTGAGACAGAGTCTAGCTAAATTGCCCAGGATAGCCTCAAACCTGCAATCTCCCTGCCTCAGCCTCCAGAGTAGCTGGATTACAGGCACATACCACTGTAGCTCTCTTCTCTTTAAGGGCTGATCCATGAAAAGAAACCGGAGCGATGGTATGGACCAGTGTAAAAATCCTCAGTGTCAGAAACTGGCCTGAATTTCAAAATTAAAAATTCTTATATTCAACCGTGAATAAAAATTCTTATATTCAAGTGTGCGTGGTGGCGCACACTTGTAATCCCAGTACTTGGGAGGCTGAGACGGGAGGATTGCAGGTTCGCAGCCAGCCTCAGCTACTTAGTGAGGCCCTCCACAACTTAGTGAGACCCTGTTTCAAAATAAAGAATAAAAAAATAGGGCTGGGGGTGTAGCTCGGAGGTAGAATGCCCCTGGGTTCCATCCCCAGTACTGAAAAAAAAAATTTTAAATCAAGATAAAAAATAAAAGGGGTTGGCACTGAAACTCAGAGGTAGAGTGTCCCTGGGTTCAACCCTAATAATAATAATGATACACCTCATCCCATTAGCACCATTGTGTGTGTGTGTGTGTGTGTATGTGTGTGTGTGTGTGTGAGAGAGAGAGAGAGAGAGAGAGAGAGAAAGAGAATGCTTAAGATCTACTCTCTTAAGGAATTCCAAGTATCACTATAGTGTACATTATGTCTCCGGAACTTATTCATCCTAAAACTGAAAGTTTGTACCCTTTGGCCAACATCTCATTTTCCCCAATAAACTCGGGCCCCTGGCCCATTCTGCTTTCCTTTCTATGAGTTCTCCTTCTTTAGTTTCCCCATGTTAAGAGAATCATGGGTGTTTGTCTTTCTGCGTCTGTCTCATCTCCCCTGGGGTAATGCCCTCTAGGTTCATCCACGTGTATTTGAATCCCATCCCCGCCCTACTTTAACTAGTTATGTAGCCAAGGCAGTTTTCATATCTTGTAAAAGTGAAATAATGCTTATTTTACAGGGTGACAATTAAATAAGACATGATATAAGATTAAGATTTATGCTCCTGAAATTACAATCTAACCCGTTTACATTGTTTTAATTATCCAGGAGCCGATAGCTATAAAAAAGCAAATATGGAAGATATACTTGCTGAATAATGATATAGAACTGAAACTTGTGACCTAAAAGCAAAAACAAATCATCAGCTAAAAATAGCATCTTCGGAGCGATTTCTCTCCTGCTGGAAAGTGACGTCAGGAACCACAGCCTCAAAGAAGCTTCTCAATGGGTGCAGGGTTGGTGGTTCTAGAAATTTCTAGAAGGAATGGTTTTATGCTAGCCATCACTTTTTTGTCCTTTCTTTTCTTTTCTTTTCTGGTACTGGGGATTGAACCCAGGGGTATTCTACCTCTGAGTTACACCTCCAGCCCTATTTTATTTTTATTTTACTTTGTGTGTGTATGTGTGGTACTGGGTATTGAACTCAGGGGTGTTCTACCTCTGAGCTATACCCCCAGACCTATTTTTTATTTTTATTTTGAAACTGGGTCTCACTAGGTTGATGAGAGTCTCATTACTTGATGAGACTGTCCTTGAACTAGGATTTACAAGTGTGTGCCACTATGCCTGGCTGTAGACTGTCTTTTAAAGCTTCATCAGAAACATTTAACAAGCTGGGTGCAGTGGCACATACCTGTAATCCTAGTGCTTGGGAGGCTGAGACAGGAGGATCGCAGGTTTGAGGCCAGCCTTAGCAACTTAGTGACACCTCAGTAACTTACTGACCCTCTTTCAAAAAAATTTTTTCTTTAATGGCTGAGGGTGTAACTTAGTGGTAGAATGCCCCGGGGTTTAATCCCCAATCTATCCCCCAAAATAAATAAATAAAATAAAATACATACAGGTTATGATGCTGCAGTTAAAAAATTAACTGGAGAAATAAGGGACAGCATATTTAATTTTATCGATTTTTCCTAAGGTAAATTTATACTCTTGAGGGGGAGGGGATTTTTTCCTTCCTTTTTTACTTAGCTGGATACCCAAGGTACTAAGAATAGAATAGATGACTTCCTCTTTTCTCTAGATCTTGCCCAATTAAGAAGCCATTCAATTACACAAGCATTCCTAGGCCTCCTGGATGTCATTCTTTTGTTTATAAATTTTCTTGACTTTGGTTAGAAATATATTAACTTAGCCAAGCATGATAGTGCCTGCCTGTAATCCCAGTACGTGGGAGGCTGAGGCAGGAGGAGCTCAGGCTTGAGGTCAGCCTCCGCAACGTAGGGAGGCCCTCAGCAACTCAGCAAGACCCCGTTTCAAAAAAAAAAAAGAGGTTTGGGGTGTAACTCAGAGGTAGAATGCCCCTCAATTCAATCCCCGGTACCACACACACACACACACACACACACACACACACACACACACACATACACACGAAACATATTAATTTGTTTAAAATGATTTCTATGCTTCTGAGAAAGCATAGCAGCATATACTGTTTCCTCTTTTCATTTAGATGGTATTAGTCAGCTCAGGAATCTGGATTCTTTCCACCCCGTTGGCCTGGTTGTCATGCATGCCTGTGTGTGTGTGTGTGTGTGTGTGTGTGTCTATACAATGATCTTGGACACCGTGTCCAAAGTATTCAAAGCTACACCTCTGTTCCAGAATCTAACAGACACCTTTCATCACTGAGGGTGATGTAGTCCTGAGATTGGGAGCTTATGAAAAATAAACTTAGGTGAGATGGAAAATTCATTTCCATATCTTAAGAGTCAAGGAAACGTACAGCAGGGCATGATGGTGCATGCCTGTAATCCAAAGTATTAGGGAAGCTGAGACAGGAGGATCAAAGGTTTGAGGATAGACTCAGCAAGTACAGAGACGCTCAGCAACCTTAGTGAGACCCTGTTTCGAAATAAGAAATAAAATAGGGCTGGGGGTGTAGCTCAGAGGTAGAATGCCCCTGGGTTCAACCCCCAGTAACTAACACACACACACACACGCACACACACACACACACACGCACACGCACACGCACACACACACACACACACACAGGTCCAAGGAAATGTACAATCAAGAGACCAACCAGGTGGGAATTGCAGATGCTGTAGACAGAAGAATAAAGTGAGAAGTCACAATAGGGTTTGGAACTCAAACTTATGAAGCCCCTCTTGTAGGGTATAATTAAGGCTCAGATGTCCTATCAGGGTATCTCATGAAAATGCAACCAGCACTCCAACCCCCCAAATTACAAGACAAGGTAACTTCCAAGTTTGTGTAGTTTGAAAAGGTAGTTTCCTTTTAAGTTCTACCACTTATTTCTATTTTTATTTTTCTTGGTACTGGGGATTGAACTCAGAGGCATTCTACCTCCAAGCGATACCCCCAGCCTTTTTTTATTTTGAGACAGGGACTCGCTAAGTTGCTGAGGGTCTCACTAAGTTACTGAGGCTGGCCTTGAAATGGAGATCCTCCTATCTCAGCCTCCCAAGTACTGGGATTACAGGCATGCACCCCCACACCCAGCAAGACCCCCTCCCTTTGATTCTCTCTACCTTCCACATAACAATAGATTACTATTGACTATAGTTACCTTGCTATGCAATAGAACTATTCCTCCTAACTGCAACTTTGTAAGTGTGGGTCAGCATTTCCCCGTGCTCCCTCTCCTCCCAGTCCCCCCTCACAACCTCCCAGCCTCTGTGGTAACCACCACTCTACTCTCAATACTTGAGGTCGATGTTTTTATCTCCCACATGTAAATGAGAGATGATATTTGTCTCTGTGTGCCTGGCTTATTTCACTTAACAACATAATGTCCTCTAGATTCACCCATACTGTAACAAATGACAGAATTTCCCCCTTTTTCTTAAAAGGGGCTGACTGGTCTTCACTGTCTCTCTCTCTCTCTCTCTCTCTCTCTCTCTCTCACACACACACACACACACACACACCACTTTTAGCCCATTCATCTGGTGATGAACCCTGACGTTACTTCATGCTCCAGCTGTTGGCAGTAATGCTGGAATGGACAGGGGTGTACAGACAGTCTTTTTGCAGACTGATTTCCATCCCTTTGAGTACATACCCAGGAGGGAGACTGCTGGATCATATAATTCTATTTTTAGTTTTTTTGAGGAACCTCCATACTGTTTTCCAAAATGGCTGTCCTGATTTGCAATACCACCAAGGGTGCACCCAAAGGTTCCTTCCCTTTTCTCCACGTCCTCAGCAGCGCTTATCTTTCACCTTTTTTGGGTGTGTGTGTGTGGTGCTGGGGATTGAACCCAGAGGTATTCTACCTGTACTCTATGCCCCCAGCCCTATTTTATTTTTTATTTGGAAACAGGGTCTTGCTAAATTACTGAGGCTGTCTTCAAACCTGTGATTCTCCTGTCTCAGTCTCCTAAATTCTGGGATTACGGGCACGCACCTCTATGCCCGGCTTTACCTTTTTTGTTTTTGTTTTTGTTTTTGTTTTTGTTTTTGTGGTACTGGAGATGGAACCCAGGGGCATTCTACTTCCAAGCTACACCCCCAGCACTATTTTTTATTCTTTATTTTGAAACAGGGTTTCGCTAAGTTGCAGAGGGCCTCACTAAGTAGCTGAGGCTGGCTACGAACCTGTAATCCTCCTGTCTCAGCCTCTCAAGTACTGGGATTACAAGCATGCACCACCACGCCCTACCGGCTTCACCTTTTTGATAAGTCAGTCCAACAGGTGTGAGGTGACATTTCATTGTAATTTTAATTTGCTTTTCTCTGATGACTAGAGACACTGAGCATTTTCTCATATATTTGTTGGCCATTCATATCTCTTCTTTTGAGAAAAGTCTGTTCAGATCCTTTGACCATTTTCTCTCTCTCTCCCCCCACCCCCTCTCTCTCGTGCTCAGTTTGAACCCAGGGCCTCTCAAATGCTAGGCAAGCCCTCAGCCACTGAGTTATAGTCCCAACTCCCGGTTCATTTTAAGTGGAATTAGTTCTTTTTTTATTGGGTTGTTTGAAGCCCTTGTATATTTTGGATATTAACTCCTCATCCGATGTCTGATTTGCAAATATTTTCTACCACTTTACAGGCTGTGTCTTTGTTGTTTCCTGTGCTACAGTACAGGCGCTTTTTAGTTTGATACAATACCATTTCTTTAATTTTGCTTTCATTGCTTGTGCTTTTGGGGTCATATTCAAGAAATTGCTGCCCACACCAATGTCACAGAGCTTTCCCCTTGTCTCTTCTAGTAGCTTTATAATTTCAGGACATGTGTTTATGTCTTTAATCCATTTCGAGTTGGTTGATTCTAGGATAAGCCTTGAAATAAGGGTCCATTTTTATTCTCTATGTGTGGATATCCAGTTTTCCCAATACCATTTGTTGGAGAGACAAATGGTTCTTTCCCTAATGTGTATTCTTGGCAACTTGGTTGAAATCAATTGACTACAGATGTTTAGTTTTATTCCTGGGCTCTCGATTCTATTCTATTAGTTGATGTGTATGTTTTTATGCCAGTACCATGCTGTCTTAATTACTACAGTTTTGTGAAATATTTTAAAACCCAGTAAATTGTATAGACATTTTGACAATATTGAAGAATGACATTGGAATATTTTTTTTTTTTTTTGCAGTACTGGAGATTGAACCCAGGGGCATTCTACCTCCCAGCTACACCGCCGGCCTTATTTTTGTGTGTGTGTCTGGTACTGGGGATTGAGCCCAGGGGCATTCTACCTCTGAGCTACACCCCCAGCCCTATTTTATGTTTAGTTTGAAACAGGGTCTCACTAGGTTGATGACAATCTCACTACTTGCTGAGGCTGTCCTCGAACCTGTGACCCTCCTGTCTCAGCCTCCCAAGTACTGGAATTACAAGTGTGTGCCACGATGCCTGGCTGACACTGGCATTTTGATGGGGATTGTATTGAAGCTGTAAATTGCTTTGGACATTTTGACACTATTAATTCCTCCAATCCATGAACATGGGATAATTTTCCATTTCTTTCTTTCTTTTTTTTTTTTTTTTTTTTTTTGCGGTACCGGGGATTTGCCCGGCTTCATTTATTTCATCTTCAACTTCTTTTTTTTTTCTTCTTTCTTTTTTTCTCTTTTTTTCCTTTCCTTCTTTTTGTGGTACTGGAGATGGAACCCACAGGCACTCTATCACTGAGCTACATCCCTATCCCTTTTAATTTTTAATTTTGAGACAAGGTTTTGCTAAATTGCCAAATCTGCCCTTGAACTTGCAATTCTCTTGTCTTAGCCTCCTGATTCACTGGGACTACAGGCACGTGCCACCACGCCCAGCTTGGCACTACTTTTAAAAAGTTAGCAGTGAGGAGCTGGGCATGGTGGCGCACGCTTGTAATCCCAGTACTTGGGAGGCTGAGACAGGAGGATCCGGGGTCGCGGCCAGCCTCAGCTACTTAGTGAGGCCCTCAGCAACTTCGTGAGACCCGGTTTCAAAATAAAGTATAAAAATAGGGCCGGGGGTGTAGCTCGGAGGTAGAACGCCCCTGGGTTCAATCCCCGGTACCGCAAAAAAAAAAAAAAAAATAGCAGTGAGGGAGGCCAGAGAATGACTAGAAAGTCCTTCTGGAGCTTTTAAGTACATAGGAGTACTGGGGATTGAACCTAGGTCCTTGTCCATGCTAACCAAGTGCTCCACCACCGAGCTATACTCCAAGACCTACATGGGACTCCTGCTAGAAGACAGATTCTGACTCACTAGGGCGGGAGTAGGACCTGGGATTCTGCATTTCTAGCAAGTTCCCAGAAGTTGCAGACATTCTTGGTCCTCTGATGTCATAGGCAGTAGCAAGGATGATAGTGGTAAGTTGAATCAGCCCGGAACCAAAGAGTTTGGTTTTCTCTGGAGGCAAAAGTATATTAGACAAGCTCTGCCAGGAAAGGTAAATGTGGCCGGCTGGGACAGGAGGATTGCAGATTTGAAGTCAGCCTCAGCAACTCAGGCCCTCTGCAATTTAGTGAGACCCTGTCTCAAAATAAATTAAAATCGGGCTGGGGGTGTAGCTGAGAGGCAGAATGACTCTGGGTTCAATACCTATTACCATAAAAAAAGAAAGAAAAGAAAAGAAGTTCTCCAATAGGATTTATGTGCTATATGGGATTTTCCTTTCCTTTCTTTCTTTTTTTTTTTTTTTTTTTTTGCTTTTTATTTGGAAACAGGGTCTCACTAAGTTGCTGAAAGCCTTGCTAAGGGGCTGAGGCTGACCTTAAACCTGTGATCTTCTTGCCTCGGCCTCCCAAGTACTGGGATTACAAGCATGTGCCACCATATCCAGCTAGATTTCTTTTTTTTTCTTTTTTTTTTTGCGGTACTGGGGATTGAACCCTGGGGCATTCTACCTCCGAGCTACACCCCCAGCCCTAGTTTTTATTCTTTATTTTGAAACAGGGTCTCGCTAAGTTGCGGAGGGCCTCACTAAGTAGCTGAGGCTGGCCACGAACCCAGATCCTCCTGTCTCAGCCTCCCAAGTACTGGGATTACAAGCATGTGCCACCACACCCGGCTAGATTTTCCTTTCTTAAGGAACACTGGGGAGAGGTGCAATTTCTCCCCAAGTCACATGACAGTAGTGAATCTGTATTACCTTAGAATCCCACCTCCCCTGTCATTCATTCAGTGTATTAATAGTGATTGGTGGGGTGTTTTTTTGCGTGTATGTGGTACTGGGGAATGAACCTGGGGGTGTTCTACCTTCAAGCTACACCCCCAGTCCTGTTTTATTTTTATTTTGAAACAGGGTCTCACTAGGTTGATAAGAGTCTCACTAGTTGCTGAGGCTGTCCTCGAACCTGCTCCTGTCTCAGCCTCCCAAGTACTGGGATTACAGGCAAGTGCCACTACACCTGGCTATTAATGGTGATAGTACTGGAGATTGTGGGGATGCCTTGAATTTGGAGAAAAAAAAGGGGATTCTATGTCTAGGGTGGGATCTAACACATTTTGGCCTAGTAGCTGTTTACTTAAATAAAGTGGTCTGGTAGTAAACCTTTAGGACAGGGACATTGAGTGTGTTTTGTTTTGCTTTGTGGTACTGGGGATGGAACCCAGGGGCATTCTATCTCCGAGCTACACCCCCAGCCCTTTTTATGTTTTAATTTGTAACAGGGTCTTGCTAGGTTGCTGATGCTGGTCTCGAACCTGCGATCCTCTGGTCTCAGCCTCCCAAGTCCTGGGATTACAGGCATCGTGTGCCACCATACCTGGCTATGGAGGCTGAGTTTTGAGGCTAAGATGAAAGAAAGAACTAACTGAAGACACAATGACCAAAGTCCTCCTGTTGTCATTCCAGATCTGGTAAGTGTGGAGGCAGATGCCCAACATGGTCTGACAGCAACCTCCCTCAGGGCTAGTGATGACCCAGCATCCCCTGGGGCCACCTCATGGCCCAGCTGCCAGGAGGAAAATGATAACCAACAGGAAAAACAAGGGTGGGGCCCCTGTGAAGAGACTGGATGTCCCCTCACTTTCATCAGGAGCCAGGGTCAGCGGGCAGAGAACTGAGCCCTTGGCTGGAGCGCTGGATGACTCAGATTAGAGAGGTAGGAGCCGGGCGTGGTGGCACATGCTTGTAATCTCAGTACTTGGGAGGCTGAGACAGGAGGATCCGGGTTCGCGGCCAGCCTCAGCTACTTAGTGAGGCTTTCAGCAACTTAGTGAGACCCTGTTTCAAAATAAAGAATAAAAAAATAGGGCTGGGGGTGTAGCTTGGAGGTAGAATGCCCCTGGGTTCAATTCCCAGTACTGCAAAAAAAAATTAGAGGTGTGTGTGTGTGTGTGTGTGTGTGTGTGTGTGTGTGTGTGTTGAAAGATGGGAGTGGAAAGGGAAATCCCCTGCAAGTTTTACAACAGCGACATCAAAACAGTTAAAGAAAAGACTGTGGGCAGAGCCAGGCTGGAGTCCAGGGGCAAACTCTACTTTTTTTGTTCTGACCAGTGTGATGATGTTACGCTCTAACCAATGTTGTTATTACGTTGGAGTGCTTCCTGTCTTTGTTTGTTCTTGTGGGCCAACCTTTGTCCATGCTGCCCAGACACTCATTTTCCTGGTAGGACACTCTGAGTTCCAGAAGAATAACAAGATGAATAACTGGAGACTCAGGGATAGACGATCACCGCTCCATGTGCAAAACCACAACTGAAAACAGAAGCTAGAAATCCTGATGTTTCTAGAAACCAAACCACACAGGGGATCAGGTGGATTCTGACGGGGCCTGCTGCCCCGCTGGGACCCGATTTAGCGCTCTAACATTGAAAACTGCAGAAGCCCCTTTTGTATCCCCATTACTCCCGAGCTTGTGCTTATTAGAGGAAACATATGACCCTTCTCTTTCTGTGATTGGCTGATCTCACTTAACATAATGCTCTCCAGGTCCTTCCATTTTCTTGTAAATGATATTATTTTGTTCTTCTTTATTGCTGAGTAGAATTCCATTGTGTGTATTTCCCATCATTTTGTGATCTATTCATCTGTTGATAGACAACTAGGTAGGTTCCATAATTTGGCCACTGTGAATTGTGCTGCTATGAACATGGGTATGCATATATTACTGTAGTTTTCTGGTTTCAATCCCTTTGGTATGATACCCAGTAATGGTATAGCCGGATCATATGGTGGGTCCATTCCCAGTTTTCTGAGGAATCTCCACACGGATCTCCATAGTGGTTGAACTAGTTTGCACTCCCACCAACAGTGCAGGAGAGTTCCTATTTCCCCACCTCCTCGCCAACATGTATTGTTGTTTGACTTCTTAATGATTGCCATAATGAAGTTCATTAATAGAATTTCTACCATCCACCATGTGTACACATGAGAATATACCAACATCAATCTCAGAACTCTGTATGGGGGGGAGATGGGGGTGCACCAGGTGCTGTGTGCATGTATGTTACTGTCAACTTGATTTTCATTGTGATATGAAATTATAATGCACCAATAAAAGCACATAAAAAAATAAAAACCAGCCGGGCGTGGTGGCACACGCTTATAATCCCAGTACTTGGGAGGCTGAGAAAGAAGGATCTGGGTTCATGGCCAGCCTCAGCTACTTAGTGAGGCCCTCTGCAACTTAGTGAGACCCTGATTCAAAATAAAGAATTAAAAAATAGGGCTGGGGGTGTAGCTCGGAGGTAGAATGCCCCTGGGTTCAATCCCCAGTACCAATAAATAAATAAATAAATAAAAATAAAAAAATAATTAAAAATAAAATAAAAAACAAAATCTACAAAAAAAAAAAAAAAACCACCACTGCAGAAGCCCCATGGCCCTTCTTAGTGCAGCAGTTGGGAAGACAGGGACTGGGGAATGGTTTTTTTTAAAAAAAAATCCTGATGCTTTTGAAGTCTGAGTTGAAAGAAGCAAAGAGGAAGAAGACCAGAAAAGCAGGAACTCTGAGAGGAGGTGACTCATTGTAGGAAACTCAGGTTCAACTGTCGCTGGAGAGGTTATCTCTCTCCAATCAGTTCCTCTCTTTTCACTTGTCCTGTGGCCTGAGAGCCCAAACATAGAGATTGATGAATATTATCTCTTAAAAATGCAACCCCCTCTGGGACCTGTAATAAGCCATTCACATGTTGGCGTGAATTAGTTTAATTTAGCAAGTGGGAATTAGGAGGCCTAGCATTTAGCAAGCAAGTTATCAGTCTAAGCCTTTTTAGAAAACAATTAATTAAGCCTGTCATCCCTGTAGTTGGGAGGCTGAGACGGGAGAATTGCAGGTTTGAAGCCAGCCTTAGCAATTTAGCGAGGCTGTCAGCAACCCAGCTTCAAAAAAAAAAAAAATAAAAATAGGACTGGGGTAGTAGCTCAGAGGTAGAATGCCTCTGGCTTCAGTAACACACAAACCAAGCCAGGTGTAGTGGCACATGTTTGTAATCCCAGTACTTGGGAGGCGAAGACAGGAGGATTGCAGGTTCGAGGACAGCCTCAGCAAGTAGTGAGACTCTCAGCAACCTAGTGAGACCCTGTTTCAAAATAAAAATGAAATAGGGTTAGAGGTGTAGCTTGGAAATAGAATGCCCCTGGGTTCAATCTCCAGTACCAAAAATTTTTTAAAAATTAATTAATTTTTTGGTACTGGGAATTGAACCCAGGGGCATTCTACTTTGTGTGTGTGTGTGTGTGTGTGTGTGTGTGTGTTACTGGGGATTGAACCCAGGGGTATTCTACCTTTGAGCTATACCCCCAGCCCTATTTTTATTTTTTGTTTTGAAACAGGGTCTCACTAAATTGTGGAAACAGGCTGCAAACCTCCTGTCCCAGCCTCCCAAGAACTGGGATTACAGATGTGCACCACCATGCCCGATTGGCATTCTACTGCTGAGCTATACCCCCAACCCTTTTTATTTAGAAATAGCGTCTAAGTGGCTGAAGCTGGCCTTGAACCTGCAATCCTCCTGTCCCAGCCTCCCAAGTACTGTGCCTGGCTATCCAAGCCTTCATTTCCCATATGCAAAAACTGGTCCAGAGAGGGGGCGCTGCAGGCTGGAGAACAGAAAAGACAAACAGCAAACCTGGCATGCTTGTCATCCCAGTACTTGGGAGGCTGAGACAGGAGGATCGCAGGTTCGAGGCCAGCCTCAGCTACTTAGTGAGGCCCTCTGCAACTTAGTGGGACCCTGTTTCAACATAAAGAATAAAAAAATAGGGCTGGGGGTGTAGCTCAGAGGTAGAATGCCCCTGGGTTCAATCCCCAGTACCGCAAAAAAAAAAAAAAAGATCTTGATACAGCCCCCAATCATACAGCATATCTTTATTTCATTGTTCCATTACTTGATAGTACTGAAAAAGATACCAAGTCACCTGACTCTCATTTTAATAGCCATTTTGCTCTGAATTTTAATTCCTGCTGTTCCTAACAACTGCTAGACTGTGAATCTTTTGTTTAATTATTTTTTGGTATCCTAGTGTTTCAGCCTCCCAAGTAATGGGATTACAAGCATGCGCCACCACGCCTGGCTCGTGAATCTTTTAAATTGCCACTAAGAGACTGAATAAAATGAATACCATTTAAACCGGGCATGGTGGTGCAGGCTTGAAATCCCAGTACTTGGGAAGCTGAGACAGGAGGATTGCAGGTTCAAGGACAGCCTCAACAAGTAGTGAGATGTCATCAACCAAGTGAGACCCTGTTTCAAAATAAAAATAAAATAGGGCTGGGGGTGTAGCTCAGAGGTAGAATGCCCCTGGGTTCAATCCCCAGTACTACACACATACACACAAAAAAAGATACCATTTAGAGATCACTGGAAAAGTTCAAATCAAAATTTATTGTATTATTCTAGTGATTCTTTGTGGGTCTCATCAGAATAGCTCCTACCCCTATCCAAACTTTCCTTCGTATCTATCTAAAATTCAAATTGACATATAACATGCAGACAGAAAAGAGTGTGCTAAGTTTGCAACCTGAACACACCCATACGAACAGCACCCAGATCAAGGAACAAATAATATCATACCCCTGCCTGTAATCCCAGTATTTGGAAGGCTGAGACAGGAGGATTGCAGGTTTGAGGCCAGCCTCAGCAAATTATGAGACCCTCAGCAACTTAGTGAGACCCTCGGCAACTTAGACCCTCATTCAAAATAAAAAATAGAAAATGGGGCTGGGAGTGTATCTCCAAGGTAGAATGCCCCTGGGTTCAATATCTAGTACAAAATAAAAAAAATTTAAAAAAACAACCCAAAACCCATCTATGGCCTTTAGGTGCCCTTTAAGGGGCACTGTGACCATTATTATGACTTCTTTTTTTCCCCCCATTACTGGGGATTGAACCCAGGGGCATTCTACCTCTGAGCTGCACCCTCAGTCCTTTTTATTTTTTTAATCTTTTTTTTTTTGCGGTACCAGGGATTGAACCCAGGGGTGTTCTACCTCCGAGCTACACCCCCGGCCCTATTTTTTATACTTCATTTTGAAACCGGGTCTCTCGAAGTTGCAGAGGGCCTCACTAAGTAGCTGAGGCTGGCCTCGAACCCAGATCCTCCGGTCTCAGCCTCCCAAGTACTGGGATTACAAGCGTGCACCACCAGGCCAAGCTTATTTTTTTTTTATCTTGAAACAGGGTCTCACTAAGTTGCTAAGGCTGATCTTGAACTTGTGATGTTCTAGCAGCATGTATTAATTTTGTCTGTGTTTGAATTTCCTGTGGGTGAAAACACACACTCTGTACTCTCTTGTATCTGGCTTCTTTCTCTGCGCATCGCCTGCCATGCTCATTCAGGTGGTTGTCTGTGGTTGTGCGTCATTTGTTGTGTCTGCTGCACGACATTTCATTGTGGGAGTGGACTGCAAGTTACTTACCATTCTGTAGCTGGGCGTGTAGACCGCGTGCAGCCGGGGCCCACAGCAAAGGGTGCTGCTGTGAACATTCTTGTCTGTCTTTTGGGGAACACGTACACGCATTTCTATTTGATCTATATCTGGGAGAGAAATTTCTTGGTTCACATACATTTGAATTTTGTTTTCATATTCTTGGAGCAATTAAGATGAACACGTTTTAAAAGATTCAAAGGAGCGGGACGTGGTGGCGCATGCCTGTAATCCCAGTACTTGGGAGGCTGAGACAGGAGGATGAGAGGTTCAAGGCCAGCTTCAGCAACTTGGTGAGGCCCTTTGCAACTTAGTGAGAGAGTAAATACAGAAGCACGCTATGAACTGGGGAGTAATGTAGGTAGGTGACTTCTTAGTATTATTAGGAAGGTAATTCAGTCAGTTAGGATGTGGTTATTAACCTCAGCTGGCTGGTTCCTGGCCAGCCTCGGCAATTTCATGAGGCCCTCAGCAACTTAGTGAGACCCTGTTTCAAAATTAAAAATAAATTAGGGTTGGGGGTGTAGCTTAGAGGTAGAATGCCCCTGGGTTTGATTCCCAGTAACACACGCACACACACACACACACACACACACACACACACACACACACAAAATAAAAAAAGATTCAAAAGTTACAAAAGAGCATGTCATGAAAAATAGCTGATAGCTGTTTCTCTCTCCTACTCCTGTCCACCAATCACTTCATTCTCCTGTTTCTTGTTTGTTTGTTTTGTTGTTGTTGTTGTTTGTGACAGAGTCTCACTAGGTTGCCAGGCTGGTCTCAAACTTTCTTATTTATTTATTTATTTATTTATTTATTTATACTGGGGATTGAACCCAGGGGCATCCTACCTCTGAGCTACACCCCCAGCCCTATTTTATTTTTATTTTGAAACAGGATCTCACTAAGTTGCTGAGGGCCTCACTAAATTGCCGAGGCTGGCCAGGAACCAGCCAGCTAAGGTTAATAACCACATCCTAACTCATTGAACCACCTTCCTAATAATACTAAGAAGTCACCTACCTATATTACTCCGCAGTTCATAGCGTGCTTCTGTATTTACTCTCTCCCTGATTAATTTTCTCCCAAACCAAGGAGATAGGTACAGTGTAAAGACAACCATCTAACAGATGGGATAACTG
This sequence comes from Glis glis, assembly GCA_004027185.1. Classification (NCBI taxonomy): domain Eukaryota; kingdom Metazoa; phylum Chordata; class Mammalia; order Rodentia; family Gliridae; genus Glis; species Glis glis. The sequence goes on from PVJS01025924.1 coordinate 17,995, forward strand.
GGCCCTAGGGAAGTCAATCCTTTGCCTAAAAAAACATTGGGTGCTGAGCATGGTGGCACATGCTTGTAATCCCAGTACTTGGGAGGCTGGGATAGGAGGACCCCAGGTTTGAGACCAGCCTCAGCAACTTAGTGAGGCCCTGTTTCAAAATAAAAAACTAAATAGGAGCCGGGTGTGGTGGTGCACGCTTGTAATCCCAGTACTTGGGAGGCGGAGACAGGAGGATCCGGGTTCGCGGCCAGCCTCAGCTACTTAGTGAGGCCCTCTGCAACTTAGTGAGACCCTGTTTCAAAATAAAGAATGAAAAATAGGGCCGAGGGTGTAGCTCAGAGGTAGAATGCCCCTGGGTTCCATCCCAGGCACCAAAACAGGCAAACAAAAAAGAACGCGTTTGGTTTTAAGCAGCAGAGTCGGGGGTAAATCTGGACTTCCGACTCTGAAAGTAGGTACTATTCCTGCACGAAGGAGTCAGTCAGTATCTGACAATGGCAACATGAAACTGAGGGTGCCTTGCATTGGGGCTCTCCGTCCCTGGAGAGCTGCAGCTGCCCGAGGGTCTGTCCCCGTGCCCAGGCCTCCTGTGGCGCAGGGACCGCAGCACAGAATCCTTGTGGCCTCCAAAGAGGAGAATGAGACTCCCATGCTTCCCAGCAAGGGTTTGAGAGCCACGCTCCTTTCCCGCTGAAACTCACTTCAATACGATGCATGTGGGTATTTGGTCTTGAATGTTTCCCTAGAGATCTGTTTAAAAAAAAAGTCACCCACCGATACTGGCCAGCCAGCCCACCCCCGCCCGGCTCCCCAGTCTGTTTTTGACCTTGAGGTCTGAGGCTCAGAAAGTGATTCATTTCCTCATTTTCTTTTAGTTTCCTTTCTCTGCCTGTCGCCTCTTTCCTTTCTCTGTGGACCTCAACAAAAACGCTCCTGTTTTTAACCTCAGAAATCTGGTCACGATTTGGCATGTTGTGTTTCTACCTAAGCACTGTGGGTTGTTTCCCAAACTGGGCTTCTGTGCTGGGGATGAGGAGTGAAGTGTGTGTGTGTGTGTGTGTGTGTGTGTGTGTGTGTGTGTGTGTGTGTGTTACTGGGGATTGAACCCAGGGGCATTCTACCTCCAAGCCATACCTTCAGCCCTTTTTATTTTTTATTTTGAAACAGAGTCTCACTGGGTTGCTGAGAGTCTCGCTAAATTACTAGTCTGAGGCTAGTCTCTAACCTGCGATCCTCCTGTCCCAGCCTCCCAAGTATTAGGATTACAGATGTGCACCACCATTTAAAATTGATTCCAGGGAACCGGGCGTGGTGGCACACGCACGCTTGTCATCCCAGTACTTGGGAGGCTGAGAGGAGGATCACAGGTTTGTGGCCAGCCTCAGCTACTTAGTGAGGCCTCCACAACTTAGTGAGACCTGTTTCCAAATAAAAAATAAAATAGGGCTGGGGGTGTAGCTCAGAGGTAGAATGCCCCTGGGTTCAATCCCCGGTACTGAAAAAAAAAAAAATTGATTCCAGGGACTTTCCTGGTGGGATTGCCCCACTTACTCATCAAGCCCCCCTCATTCCTGGCATGAGGGGCAGATAGAGGCTCTGCTTGAGCCTCTGACGTCACAAGGACATGGCAGCTGATTTGCCTGGATTTTTCTGTGTTAGTATCATAAAGGTCCTGTGGGGAAGGGTATCATTGCTAGTTTCTCTCTCCAAACTGGGGAACAGGCTCAGAGAAGTTAAACAATTCGCTTACGTTCACATATCCAGTAAATAGTGAAACTGGAAAACAAATAAAATGGAAGCCAGGCGTGGTGGTGCACGCTTGTAATCCCAGTACTTGGGAGGCTGAGACAGGAGGGTCACAGGTTCGCAGCCAGCCTCAGCTACTTAGTGAGGCTCTCTACAACTTAGTGAGACCCTGTTTCAAAATAAAAGAATAAAATAGGTCTGGGGGTGTAGCCCAGAGGTGAAAGGCCCCTGGGTTCAATCACCAGTATTGAAAAAACTAAAAATAATAATAAATAAATAAATAAAGCAAATAAAATGGAAAAAAGGCACATGTCTATGATCTCAGTAGTTGGGAGGCTGAGACAGGAGGATTGCAGGTTGGAGGCCAGCCTTGGCAATTTGACAAGACTCTCAACAACGTACTAGAGACTCTGTTTGAAAACAAAAAATAAAGCCAGGCATGGTGGCACATGCTTGTAATCCCAGTACTTGGGAGGCTGAGAACGGAGGATCCGGGTTCGTGGCCAGCCTCAGCTACTTAGTGAGGCCCTCCGCAACTCAGTGAGACCCTGTTTCAAAATAAAGATTAAAAAATAGGGCTGGGAGTGTAGCCCGGAGATAGAATTCCCCTGGTTTCAATCTCCAGTACAGCAAACAAAAAAAAGAAAAAAAGAAAAAAGAAAAAAGGGCTGAAAGTGTACCTTGAAGGTAGAATATCTTTGGGTTCAATTTTCAGTCCTTAAAATAAAATCCTAAATTTTTTCCATGCCTTTTATCTATAGTAATTCCTTGAGACTTATCCTTATTTCAGGTAATTATTGTTTTCAGAGAAATTAAAGCTGAAGTAATAAAGCCAATAAAATAATGTGGAGCCGGGCGTGGTGGCACACACTTGTAATCCCAGTACTTGGGAGGCTGAGATAGGAGGATCGCAGGTTCAAAGCCAGCCTTGGCAATTAAGATATAAAATTGGGGTAGGGGTGTAGCTTGGAGGTAGAATGCCTCTGGGTTTAATCCCCAGTACCAAAATAATAATAATAATAATTATTATTATTATTATAATGTGGATAATAGAAGCAGCTAGAATAGTTTGTTGGAAAGGTAGCCATGAGAGAGAAAGGGGGTCCCTGTCCCCCAAGAATATGAAGCTTATTTTAGGGAAACCATAAATCAGTTTGTGATATGCTATATGGATGACGTGGAGAATGTGGAGAGCGGACCTGGATGGGTGGGCAATGGGGAGATTGCTATAAATTCTTCAGCAAGGGGTTAAATGCCAAGGGATGAAAAGCGCCCCAGAAGAGGAAATGGCGAGGGGCTCCGCTGGCAAAGAAGGGCGGCGTCCTGGTGGACTTCTGCAGGGACACCATAGACCAGAGCGAAATAATGCACCCCGTGCGTAGGCAGAGGGATGCGAGAGGGAAGGCGGAAGCCAAAGGTCACTTTAGAGGAAGATGAGCAGGAGCTGACAACAGGTTGAACACCAGGGATGAAGGAGAGGTGGGAAGTTGATGGATACCTCTTTCAGCCAGGGCGTGGTGGTGCACGCCTGTGATCCCAGTACTTAGGAGGCTGAGATGGGAGGATCACTGGTTTGAGGACAGCCCGTAATTACACTTGTAATCTCAGCAAGTTGAGAGGCTGAGGCAGGAGGCTCACAAATCTGAGGCCAGGCTGGACAACTTAGTGAAACCCTATTTCAAAATAATAAAAAGGAGCCGGCCATGGTGGTGCATGACTGTAATCTCAGTACTTGGGAGGCTGAGACAGGAGGATGGCAGGTTCAAGGCCAGCCTCAGCAACTTAGCAAGACTTTGTTTCAAAATAAAAAGGGATGGGGGTGTAGCTCAGGGTAGAATGCCCTTGGGTTCAACCCACAATACCAAATATTACTACTACCATTACTACTACTACCACTACTACCACTACTACTACCACTACTAGTACTACTACTACTACTACTACTACTACTACTACTGGCTGGGGATGTAGCTCAGTGGTAGCTCGCTTGCCTAGCATGTGTGAAGCCCTGGGTTCCATCCCCAGTAATGCAAAAAAAAACCCCAAAAAACACAAAAAACAAAAACCTAGTTGTAGGCTTAGTGCTTGGCTGCCCCAGGAAGGAGTGCGCTCTGGCTGCAATCTGCACGTGCGGGACCCTCCCCGGCTGCAGCAGCTGTCTGATGGGCGGGGTCCCCGCTGGCTATTGGGGTGGCTGGCAGAGGGCCTGGACTGGCCTTTGTTCCTCTGTACTTCTGCTCCTTGTCTTTTGACTGTGTTCACACTGTTATTTCACTGATCAAAACTCTTCCATTTCTAGGAACTCAAACATCCCTTTGGGCCTTGGATGTCACAGCAGGTTTTCGGAAGCCAGTCCAATCCTGAGATTATGAAAATACTCATCTATAATTCCTTCAAGTCCTTTTTTTATGTGCTTGGTGTTTACGTTTAAACCCAACTTTTTGAATTTGTTTGGATGCAGGTAATGAGGTAGGGATCAGATTTTAATTTTTTTTCTGAATGTGTGCTCAATCATCTTATAATCCATCTTGTCTCCACTAAATCCAAATGCCCCCACAGTGATATACTTTATTCCCCTGTGTTCTGAGATCTGTATCTTTGGCACTTCTTTTTTGTGGAACTACTTGCCTTTATAATATTGTCTTTCTATGCTTAGTAATATTTAATAAGTGGTAGGGCTAGTTCACAGATTTTTAAATTCCTTTTTTTTGTTTTTGGTACTGGGGATTGAACCCAGGAGCATTTTACCTCTGAGCTGCACCCTCAGCCCTGTTCGTTCGTTCTTTCTTTCTTTCTTTCTTTCTTTCTTTCTTTCTTCCTTCCTTCCTTCCTTCCTTCCTTCCTTCCTTCCTTCCTTTCTCTCTCTCTCTCTCTCTCTTTCCCTCCCTCCCTCCCTCCTTTCTTTCTTTCTTTCTTTCTTTCTTTCTTTCTTTCTTTCTTTCTTTCTTTCTTTCTTTCCCTCCCTCCCTTCCTTCCTTCCTTCCTTCCTTCTTTCTTTCTTTTTTCTTTCCGGTACTGGGGATTGAACTCAGGGGCATTCTACCTCTGAACTACACCTCCAACCCTATTTTTTTATTCTTTATTTTGAAATAGGGTCTCACTAGGTTGCAGAGGGTCTCACTAAGTAGCTGAGGCTGTCCTTGAACCTGCGATCCTCCTGTCTCAGCCTCCCAGGTACTGGGATTATAAACGTGCAACACCAAGCCCAGTTTAGATTTTTACATTCCTAAAGACATTCCTGTAGGGTTCTAATTGGGATTGTATTACATTCCTTGACTAACTGGGCAGAATCTTCCCACTCAGGCCAGGCGTGGTGGTGCATGCTTGTAATCCCAGTACTTGGAAGGCTGAGACAGGAGGATCGCAGGTTCGTGGCCAGCCTCAGCTACTTAGTGAGGCCTCTGCAACTTAGTGAGACCCTGTTTCAAAATAAAGAATAAAAAATAGGGCTGGGGGTGTAGCTCGGAGGTAGAATGCCCCTGGGTTCAATCCCCAGTTCTGCCAAAAATAAAAAAAATGACTCTTCGCACTCAGGAATAGTTCTCACAACTTTTCCAGTGTCTTTGAGGACACAACCAGAATTCTTCATTTAGTTTTGCATATGCCTTTGTGAACATATTTGTAATATTTTTTTTTTGCTGTTTCAAATGACATTTTTAAAAACATTACATTTATAAACTGATTATTGCTGGATGATAACAGTCCGTAAGAAGGCTGTTTTATTTTTACTTATTTATTTTGGTACTGTGGATTGAACCCTGGGCATTCTACTTCCAAGCTATACCCCCATCCCTTTTTATTTTGAAACCAAGTCTTGCTAAATTGCCTTGAGTCTTGCTAAATTGCTGACCCTGTCCTCAAACCTGCAATCCTCCTGTCTCTGTCTCCCAAGCATTGGGATTACAGGTATGCACCACCACACCTGGCTTTTCTTTTTTTTTTCTTTTTTTTTTTTGTGGCAGTGGGAATTGAACCCAGGGGCATTCTACCTCTGAGCTCCACCCCCAGCCCTTTTTTATTTTTATTTGGAAACAGGGTCTCGCTAGGTTAATGAGGATCTCACTATTTGCTGAGGCTGTCCTGGAACCTGGGATCCTCCTGGCTCAGCCTCCCACCCGTGGGCCAGCACTCTGGGTTTTCTATTGTTTTAAACCATCTTGCTTGTGGTACTTTGTTACCATAGCCTATATAAGGATACAATGTCAATTACATTTATGCTGGGAAAAAAAATCAAGACTTGCTCTGATACAATGTGGTCCTAGTCTGGTCAAGAAATATGGGAGTTTGGCCAGGGGTGGTGGTTCACACCTATAAGCCTAGTAGTTGGGAGGCAGAGACAGGAGGATCGCAGGTTTGTGGTCAGCCTCAGCAATTTAGTGAGGCCCTCTACAACTTAGTGAGAACCTATTTCAAAATTAAAAAAAAAAAACAGGTCTGGGGGTGTAGCTTGGAGGTAGAGTGCCCCTGAGTTAAAAATAAATAAATAAAAGAAAGAAAGAAATATGAGAATTTTAGTGAGGCAATTTGAATCAGTGGTCATCCTACCATCTTATATGAGAATTTCCGCGTGTCTTCAGGAACCCCACTGTCTAGGGTCTGAGCCCCGCTAACCTACAGCAGCGGTCAGAGTGAGGTTCTAGAATCTGATCATATCGACCTTCAGTGGTTCCACCAGAGCCCCACAGTAATCCCCAGACTCCCCCGTGGCTTCTCCCACTTACCTGCCGCCACGCCCCCACACAGCCACTCGCTGTCAGCCAGTCACACTTCTTCCCCATGGCCTCACTGCTCGGCCAACTCCTATGCGAGCATCAAGACCCCATGTAGAAGCCCTTTCTGGCTGCTTAGTTGCCCTCCCAGGTAGTCCTGCAGCCTGCCACAATTTCCCCGGCATAGCGCTGACACACAATTTTTTTTTTTTTTTTGGTGGTACTGAGGATTGAACCCAGGGGCATTCTACCTCCAAGCTACACCCCAGCCCTCTTTTATTTTTATTGGAAACAGGGTCTCACTACTTGCTGAGGCCGTCCTTGAACTTGTATTCCTCCTGTCTCAGCCTCCCAAGTACTGGGATTACAAGCAAGCGTGGGCCACCATGTCCAACTTGTCACACAACTTTTTGCACCTGCCAGTTCACCATCTGTTGCCCCCTCTAGCCTCGCTGCTCAAAGCTGTCCACAGACCAGAATCACCAGTTTGTGAAAGCTGCCAAAACCTAGGTGGTGCAGACCAATGATCCCAGGACTTGGGAGGCTGAGACAGGAGGATTGCAGGTTTGAGGACAGCTTCAGCAATTTAGTGAGATCCTCAACAATTTAGCAAGATTCACAGCAATCTAGCAAGAGCCTATTTCAAAGCAAAAAAAAAAATTTAAAAGGGTGGCGATTGGGGGTGTAACTCAGAGGTAGAATGCCCCTGGGTTCAATCCCCAGTACCACGAAAAAAAAAAAGCTGCAGAATCCCAGGTCCAACCAGAGCTCCAGAATCTGATGTACATTTTAATTTTTTTAATTTATTTATTTATTTATTTATTTATTTATTTATTTATTTATTTATTTATTTATGGTACTAGGGATGGAACCCAGGGGCATTCTACCTCCAACCTATACCCCTAGCCCAATTTTATTCTTTTTTTTTACTTTGAAATAGGGTCTCACTAAGTCGTGGAGGGCCTCACTAAGTAGCTGAGGCTGGTCGCAAACCTGAGATCCTCCTGTCTCAGCCTCCTGAGTACTGGAATTACAAGCATGCGCCACCACGCCCGGCTTCTGATGTGCATTTTAACGAGGTGCTCAACTGATTCTTATTCATATGAAATTTGTGAGGGAGGAGTCTCTCCAGGGCAGTTCCATGTGGGCCGGAAAGGCTGTCTGGCACAGTATCGGCCTACAATAGAGATTTCTTTGATCCAAGCATCAGACAAATTTCCTGTTAACAAATATGTTAAACAGGAAGAAAACAAGTCCCTTATATTGGAACAAACAGAATCGAGTCTACGGCATGTGTATTTCGTTACAGGCTTCCTCTAATACTGCTCTGTTCATCTCTCATATCCTCTTGTTTAATTGTCAAGCAAGCCCCATTTTCTACTTGGAATATGGATGACTATTCTATTACTAATCATATTTAGTTGTGCGTTTTAAAAAGATCTCTATATATACACGACTTTTTTTTTTTTTGCGGTACCGGGGATTGAACCCAGGGGCGTTCTACCTCCGCGCTACGCCCCCGGCCCTATTTTTTTATACTTTATTTTGAAACCGGGTCTCACGAAGTTGTGGAGGGCCTCACTAAGTAGAGAGAGAGAGAGACAGGGAGAGAGAGAGAGAGAGAGCTGAGGCTGTCCATGAACCCGGATCCTCCGGTCTCCGCCTCCCAAAGTACTGGGATTACAAGCGTGAGCCACCACGCCCGGCCTATACACGACTTTTTAAACACTCAAGTGACAACACAGATTTGCACTTTTGTGTGTGTGTGTGTGTGTGTGTGTGTGTGAGGAACTGGGGATTGAACCAGGGACACCCTACCACTGAACTACACCCCTAGCCATTTTTTATTTTTTTTTAAACTTTGAGACGGGTGTCACTAAGTTGCCCAGACTGGCCTTGAATTTCAAACCTACTATCCTCCTGTCTCAGCCTCCCTAGTACTGGGATAATAGGCATGAACAGCTGAGTGTGGTGGCATATGCCTGTAATCCTAGTACTTGGGGGAGCTGAGACTGGAGGATCGCAGGTTCAAGGCCAGCTTCAGTAAGGTAGCAAGGTAGCGAGGCCCTCAGCAACCTAGCAAGACCTGGTGTGGTGGCTCATGCCTGTTATCCCAGTACTTGGGAGGCTGAGACAGGAGGACCGTAGGTTCATGTCCAGCCTCAGCAAGTAGTGAGACTCTCATCAACCTAGCAAGACCCTGTTTCCAAATAAGAAATAAAATCAGGCTGGGGATATAGCTTGAAGGTAGAATGCCTCTGGGTTCAATCCCCAGTACCACAAAACAAAACAAAACAAAACACACACACACACACACACACACACACAAAAAGGGCTGAGGGTATAGCTTGGAGGTAAAGCACCCTGGGTTCAGTAACACACACACACACACACACACACACACACACACACACACACGTGCACATGCAGTAAGACACGGTGCCGGCTTGGGAATAGTTTTAAAGATTTTCATCATCAAGCCGGGCTTGGGGGCACACTCCCTTAATCCCATTCCTTGGGAGGCTGAGACGGGAGGATCACCAGTTCAAGGACAGTCTCAGCAACCTATCAGACAGCAACCAAAGGAGATCCTGTTTCAAAATAAAAAATAAAAAGGCTAGGGTTGTAGCTCGGAGGTAGAATGTCCCTGGGTTCAATTCCTAGTACCACAAGGGAAAATAATTGTTTTCATCCTCACTAGCCGTATTTTAAAAACAGATTATAGCCAGGCATGGTGGCACATGCTTGTAATCCCAGTACTTGGGAGGCTGAGACAGGAGGATTGCAGGTTAGAAACCAGCCCTGGCAACTGAGTGAAGCCCTCTGCAACTTAGCAAGACCCTGTTTCCAAATAAGAAATAAAATAGGTCTGGGGGTATAGCCGAGAGGTAAAAGGCCCCTGGGTTCCATCCCCAGTAGAAAGGAAAGAAAGAAAGAAAGAAAGAAAGAGAGAGAGAGAGAGAGAGAGAGAGAGAGAGAGA
>PVJS01025925.1:0-27438 GCA_004027185.1 Glis glis
GGATTGAACCCAGTGGTATTCTACCTCTGAGCTACAACCCAGCCCTATTTTTCTATTTTTAATTTTTTATTTGGAAACAGGATCTCGCTAAGTTGCTGAGAACCTCACTAAGTTGCTGAAGATGGCTTCAAACCTGTGATCAGCCTTCCAAGTATTGGGATTACAGGCATGCACCACCATGCCTGACTCATGGTTACTTTTAATTTGAGGAACTCTTCTAAATTGTCCAGGAGGGCCACACCAAGCATATCTTGTTTCCCTAAATGCCAGATCAGCCTGCTCAAATTTTGCCACAGTGTAAAATTCATATAAAGAATGAAATTTTTACTATACCCTGGTGTAAACAGAAAAAGCCTCTGTACCAAGAAGCAACTGGTTGGGCGCTGTCCAGGCTGCAGGCTCCTCCACACCATCCTATGAGAGAAAGAAGCGTCTCAGCCCCTGCAGTCCATTCCCAGCACAGTCACGGCGAGGTGTTATGTGTGGCCCACACAATGTCATTCTAGCCATCTTTTAGCTTTTGTCCATTTGATGAATGAAAATGATGTGCCATTATTACTTAAATTTAAATTTCTTTCATTACCAATGAGATTGAGAGTCTTTTCATATCTCTTTTGGCCATTTGTGTTTCTTCCTATGTGAATACCTTATTTGTCCATTTCTTAATGATTTGTAGGAACACATTTTCATATAATGTATATAACTCCTTACCAAATATATATGTACACACATACATATATACATATACATATACATATACATATACATATACATATACATATACATACAAATATCTGAGTCTGACAATATAGTCTGAGATAGGCAGTGAGGCAGCTTCTATCCCGTGGTCTGATGGACAGCCTGGGCCCTCTCCAGTGGTGCAGCCCCAGTCTACTTCTCTAGCTACCTTGGACACACTGTGAGACACTCAACACTCTTCTAATGATTTTTAGTCTTCTTTCATCCACAGGAACCTGTTGCTTGGAACAGTGAACTCTGACTGGAACCAACCTGGGGACTACGAGTGTCTGCAGGCCCCAGTGCTTCAGGAATAAATGTGGGTTCTACCTGCCCAGGTCTGTTGGTGACCCAAACTAGTTGTATTTGAGATGCCAGATATTTTTAAATTTTCTGTTGATGAAGGAACCCAGAGACTTGGGGAGATAGGAAGGTTGCAGAGGGGCTATCCTGGTGACCCATTTAGCCACTCCCCAACTATGTCTCTTGATGTGGTCTGCAAGACACCCCCTTACCAAAGTGCCAAGGGCAGGCTCTGTACCTTTGCAAAGCCCTGCAGTGAGACCATCCACAATAGCTAATGTGGCCTGGTTGGGGCCAAAGGCAGTGAAAGGCCACTAGTGTTCTAGAGTTTTCTCCTGGCTCTCTAACTAGTCCTTCTGAGTCCTCTTGGTAGTGGCTCTCTGGAGGCTGGTAATACAGCTGAAAGACACTGTGTTCGAAATGGCTCTTTGGCTTCAGTGGGGGTTTCAGGATCCCCACATTTCTGGCACTGAACTTACTGATCATCCCTGGGGACCTGAAATGCCACTGCAGCCCCCTAATCCAGGGGTAAGGATTTATTTGGTCATGGAATTTTTAACCAAGCCCACCCCTTAGTAGGCCGAGGGGAGGAGAGCAGGGCAGGGTCCGGTTCTTCAGGGTACAAGTGGAGTAAGTGTAGTCAGCATCTGGCAGAATTCCCACAACAGCTCCCTGCCCTGTGGTAAGAGCCACTATGGTAGGAAGAGCCAATGAAAAACCCATACAGCAACTGTAAATCAAAAGGAGTATTGCACCCATGGGAAAATTGCCTGAATTTGTTTGGTTTTCCTGCTTTCCTAATGGTTCTTAGTCTGTCTGACGTCTTTTAAAAAATTTCTTGTTCTGCTTAAATCAGCTGGAGCCAGTGCTTTGATAGAACCATATATGATTATCTATCCTATGAATTACACAATTAAAGCTAAAAGTAAGAAAAAAGACATTTCAGTCTTGGCAGCTCGTGCATGTTATCAAAGGCAGGTAGCTGCAGTTTGAACAGGGAAGATGAGCTCCTGAGATAAAATCACTGCGAGCTTCTGCAGGCTCGGCAGCTCACTGAGTAGCCAAGGGGCTGGCGTTGGACACCGCCGGCATACTTTGCTGATTTAAACAATGTGTGCACACCCATTTATTGGACCACAGGCAAAAGTCCTGAGGTTTGGTCAAAATCGGAATGCTGTATTATGGAACAGGGGCCCGGGGAAGCATAAATCCGAAATCTCGAGGGTTGCTCAACTACAAACAATCGAGCTTTACGCTGCCATTCCTGGAAAAATAGTAACTGGCTTCTAATAGAAAAATAGTTCTAGGAAGAACAGATATTGGAAAATACAATTTGCAGAGAGAACAGCAAGCATACATTTAGAGGACCATAAAACCCTCTGTATAATACATGCAGTTTAATAATAAAAAGAGGCAAAATTGAATTACAATAAAAGAATTAAGATAGTTTCTTGCTGTAGAAATGACAGAGCCATACTTATAAAGACACAGTTTATCTTTGTTTCTATAATATCAATATATGTATGTACATATATATATTCCTAGGCAAAAGCAAAAAATAAATTATAGTTTTACTTATTTTTCAGTTTGTGTGTTCATTTTAAATCAGAATCACCAGCAACTATAGATATCTTGCATATTCAAGCATTTGTTCATTGAACATAGTTTCTTCAGCGCCTCTTTGTTCCAGGCTCAGGGCAAACTTGGCAAGGGCAGAAATATGAAAAAACATGGTGGATCTGGGCAAGCGAAAGCAGCTGCCAGAGCTCAGCAAACAAAGGGCTGGAGCGAAAGAAGGACTGGATGATAAGGGCCCTTTAGATTGCACTAGAGGAATTTGACATTCTACAGTGTGCAATGGGGAGACATTGAAATGGCTTTAGATAAGACAGAAACATAGTCAAGTTTGTGTTTTAGAAAGATCACAGTTATTTTAGAAAGATCATCAGGAGGGTAGGTTGGAGGGACCAAGAGTAGGTATATTGATTTTAAGTTGGAGGTATTGCAGGAGCTCCGGGCAAGGAATGGAAGCAGTCCTGGAAGGACTCAAGAGGAATTTAAGCAGTGACATTAACAGGAACTGATTAGGTAAATGTGTGTGCATGGGGTGGGGGGAGCTGTGAGCCAGACTCCCGCTTGACCAGTAAGGTGACTTGGTGGTACCTATCTCAATTATGCACTCCACAAGATGGGATGAGGTGGTGGAAATGATGAGCTCAGTAATAGTTGTGTTCAGTTCCAAGCGCCTGCAACACATGCCAATTAAGTCCCAAAGGCTGTTGGGTGTGTGAATCACAGAGGAGAGATCCGGGATGGAGGCATGGGCTTTGGAATCATAAACATCATCCTGTGGGTGGCTGACACCAATGGTTGATGAGGGCATAAGAAAAGCACATCGAGGAGAAAGTTGAGGAGCAAGCAAGCATAATGGCTGTGGACGGAGAAGGAATCTACAAAGAAGACTGACAAGATGTCAGGACCAGAGGACCTGGAGGCAGAGGATTTTCAGGAATGGAGAATCAAGAAAGATAGAGACTGAGAAACAGACAAGGATTGAGCAACTTAGTCACTTTTCTATAAGCTGCTGCTAGAGAAGAGAGTTATATGATTCTTCTCCCTTTCTTTCCTCCTTCTCCTCCTCTGCTTCCTCTTCTTATTATTCTTTCTTTTCCTTTCCCTTTTTCTCCCCTCCTCATCCTTTGAAGCCCTCAAATTCTTATGACCAATTGAATATTTAAAAATTCAACTACATTCTTTACATCCCATATTTGTTTTTTAAATTTTTATTTGTTATTATTATTGAAGGGTACTGGAGGTGGAACCCAGGGGTGGTCTGCTTCCTAGCTACACCCACACCCCTTTTTATTTTGAATCAGGGTCTTGCTAAGTTGCTGAGGGTCTCACTAAGTTGCTGAGGCTGGCCTCACACCTGTGATCCTCCTGTCTCAGCCTCCCAAGTACTGGCATCACAGGCATGTGCCACTATGCCTGCCTCTATGGTTGCTTTTTATGGAAGCACTTTCTCTAATGTATTTCAGTTTCTCATCCCAGGTTGACTGTCCCTGCCTTGTGCAGCTGACCGTTCAGGACAGGCCTTGGGGAGGGAGCAGAGAGCTCCTGGATATGGGAGGACTGGTAGGGAAGGAACAGTTCGTGGCAGTGTTGTAAATGTGGGGCTTGAGAGGGGCTGGGATTCAAAATCTAGGTTTAGGGGAAAGAGTATTTGAGTGTTGCTCAGAGAAAGAAGAGATGAAGGGAAATAGAAGAGAAAATAGACCAAATAAAGAGCTATAAATATATTCAAAAGGAAGATAAATGCTCAGAAGTGTAGATGTTGAAAGCAGGGGAGAAAGTGAAGTTTTGAGTTGGCTGAAGCAGGAAAGTTGAGCAGTGGGTCAGGCTGGGAGCCACGGCGGGGTGGAAGCCAAGGACCCATGGTCGGCTGCCTCCGGGCACTCACTGAGGCATCTCTCTCCTCTTACCTAGTTTCTCCTGGATCTTTTCTATTTGAAGAATTCTCTGCCTCTATATTATATTTGTTCATTGTTGTGGTTTGTATTTGGAATGTTCCCCCCAAAGGTCATGTGTTCAAAGCACGGTCCCCAAGCAACAGGCTCAGGTCTTGCTTTTGGGCAATGATGGGATCATGAGGGCTCCGACCTCAGCAGTCGATTAATCCATTTGGTAGATTAATAACTCGAATATATTTACTGGGTGGTAAGTGCAGACAGGTGGGGTGTGGCTGGAGGAGGTAGGTCATGGGGATGTGAGCTGGAAGGGTTTATATTTCCCCTGGCTCCTTACCCCTTTTTCTCTGTGCTTTCTGGCTACTATGAGCTCAGCAGCTGTTCTCCACCATACTCTTCTGCCATGATATTTCTGCCTTGGAGCCTGCTGACCTTGGACTCGATCTCTGAAAACGTGAGCCAAGTAAATCTTTCCTCTTTTTCATTTTTTAAATTCTGGGGATTGAACCCAAGGACATTCTACCTCTGAGCTACACCCCAGACCTTTTTTTGTTTGTTTGTTTTGAAACAGGGTCTTGTTAGATTTCTGAGGGTCTTGCTAAGTTGCTGAGGCTAGCCTTGAACCTGCAATCCTCCTGTCTCAGCCTCCCAAGTACTGGGATTACAGGTAGGCGCCACCATGTCGGGCAACCTTTCATCCTTTAAGTTGTTCTTGTTAGGTATTTTGATCACAGTGACAAGAAGCAAGTATTTGTTGACAGGTACTATCTATCTGTCTATATACTATTTATCTGTATATCTATCTAGGTACTAGGTACACAGATGGAAAGACAGCGTCCTTGGCCTCAAGCTATTTAAAGTAGAAATCAGAGGACTCATAAACAGGCCTTTGGACTCTGTGATTGTGAAAAGTGAGCCAGGTCTAAGTTCTGCTGAGATCCTGAGGGAGAAGACATGGAAGCCTTCCTGGGTCATCAGGGAAGCCTTCAGAGAGGAACAAACTTTCGTGAATCCTTCACAGTTTCAGGTACCTCTTATTTTGGTTGCTCTGGGACACCCCTATCCAGAGGACTAATCTCTCCTCTCTGCTGCACTTTCTCTTACTGATCCTGCAAGGATAATGTCCCTTGGGATTTTCATGTTAGTTTTTTGACTCTCTTTTAGAACTTCTCCATTGGGTATTTTGTTCCCAAATTGCTGAAAAGCCATCAGCAAGGAAGACACTTTAATAGGTTGCAAATTCTGAACTCAATGCTCTCCTCTCTCTTCCTGTTTCTTAGGATATTTTATCTCATAGAGCAATTGACTCAGCCAAAGAGCAAGCAGTTCATCTCTTTATTTCTTATTCACAGAAAAAAATAAAATACATAAAAGGAATCCTAACTTTCTTGCCTCTAGCCAAACTCAATGACACTGATGATAAAGTACTTAGGAATGATAAATGAAATATTGTCACTTTATAAAAGAGGATAACAATCTCCCAGGAATGTCTTTCTGCGATTGCAGACAACAGAATCTGGTTCTTAGAACTTCAAAATTAAGCATCCAAGTCTGCTGATAATGGGGCATTTAAGTTAGTGGAAATAGTGTTCTGGGAAACAAACCAGTGCAGTTAGAAAACCAAATGGGTTTATTAAGTGCTTTAAGGCTGTACTATGGGCATAGTTATAAATGAGCTCAGGCAGAAATCTACTGTATGGGTAGTACATGTGAATATATGCTATCCCTTTGTTTTCCTAGAAGGAGATTTTGTTCTAAGTTCTGTCTAATGAGAAAATAAGAAAAGAAAGGACGATGTGCTCATCTTAGAATAAAGTTTAAAAATGAGACTAATCCATTAGACAGAAAGGATATATTCATACATTTTAAAATGGATTATTTGTGATTGGCTTATAGTTTCTATTTTATTGTGAAAACTGATATGTGGTATTAATAAAGTAGGTGGAATTGGATGACCAGAGTGATAAATGTTATAAAATTAATGAGAAGCCAGGCGTGGTGGCGCATGCTTGTAATCCCAGTACTTTGGGAGGCGGAGACCGGAGGATCCCGGTTCACGGCCAGCCTCAGCTCTCTTCTCTCTTTCTCTCTCTCTCTCTCTGTCTCTCTCTCTCCACTTAGTGAGGCCCTCTGCAACTTCATGAGACCTGGTTTTAAAATAAAATATAAAAAAATAGGGCCGGGGGTGTAGTGCAGAGGTAGAACGCCCCTGGGTTCAATCCCCGGTACCACACACACACACACACAAAATTAATGAGAATCAAAGGAGGATGATTTTTTTTTGTGGAACTGGGGATTGAACCCAAGGGCATTCTACCTCCAAGCTATACCCCCAGCCCTATTTTTCATTCTTTATTTTGAAACAGGGTCTCAATAAATTGTGGAGGGCCTCACTAAGTAGCTAGGGCTGGCTGCAAACCTGCAATCCTCCTGTCTCAGCCTCCCAAGTCCTGGAATTATAAGCGTGCACCACCATGCCCGGCAGGAGGATGATTTTAAATGTGTAGAGACACATTATGCTAGACATTAGATACTAAAATAAGTGCAAGACAGATCGTCATAGGCAGATTCTATAAAAGCCATGCTCAAGAACCAGGGCCACAATTTTGAAACTCTTGAGTGCCCTGATTCATGTTGAGAATATAAAAGAGAGAGAGAGGAGATGGGAGAGGGAGGGCCCATCATCTGAGATCCTTGGGAGGGATTTATTGCTTTTTGTGAATTCTCAACCTTCCTCCTCACAAGGAAAAAGGGGGTGTAGAGGAGTTGTCTTTTAATACCAGGTCTCCCCATGTCTTGGTCAACATCCTCACTGATATAATTCAAAACAACTGACCATACATCTTAAAGGAAGGAAAATTTATTTGCACATAGTTTTCTTGGATTCCAGAGTTTCAGTCCATGTGAGGCCAGGTCTGTGGAGCTCAACGGATGGTGGCAGGAAGCAGAGAGAGGGAGAGAACAAGGCTCTGCTCTCACATCCATAGAGGCCAGAAGCAAGATAGCAAGCAAGTAAGGGAATTCAAAGACAAAAAGCACAGCCCCTAAGGCCACACCCCAGGAACCCACCTTCTCCAGCAACACCCCGCCTGCCTATGTTACCACCTGCCTAGGTTACCATGGTTTTATCCACTGATCAGATTATAACCCTCATGACTTAATTACATCAACTCTGAAAATACATGTGCTCTTCAGGAGACATTCTATATCTAACCATAATACCCTGAGAGGGAGCTTCAAAGGGCCATTTGGTGAGTTGGCTTTGTGTTCCCTTCAGGGGAACTGCAATTTGGGGGGTCATGGACTGGTGCCTAACTCATACCTGGGAAAGCTAAGGAAGCCAGAGGCAGCTGGATAGAGGTGGTCTTTTCTCCAGCATCTCTCAGGGGGATGATGTCTGAGTGTTTCCCATGGACCAGGCAGAAAGAGAAGAGTTGAAACTGTGTAAATCTGTGACAGGCAACTTTTAAAAATGGCTCTCGGTGAGGCATGCTTCCTGGTATTCATGCCCTTGGGAGGGGGTGGGCCTAGTGACTTCTTTCTAATGAGTGGAATATGACAAAAGTGACAGGATGTCTCTTTCATGATTTGGTTTCAAAAGGCCATGACTTCTACCTTGCTGGGCTCTCTCCATTGCTTTCTCAGCTTGCATGCTTTGATGAAGCAAGCTGCCATGTTGGAAAGGCCCACATGGCAGAGGATTGAAGATGACTTCCAGCAAAAGCCAGAGGGGAGCTAAGGCTCTCCGTCCACTAGTCCACGAGGACCTGAATCCTGGTAATGACTGTGTGAGTGGACTAGGAAGCAGCTCCTGCCCAGTTGAACATTGAGATGACTGTGGCCCCAGCCTCCTAAGACCCTGAAGCAGGGGACTCAGCTAAGCCAGGCCTGGATTCCCGAGTACAGATCATAAAGGTCGGCTGTTGTAAGCCATGCCATCTTAGGCTGATTTGTTACTTGGTGATAGCTAACTGATACAAATTTCTACGCTAAAGGATAACTTGGGGGAATGAAGAGGCTCCAACAGACAGAGCACGTGCAGAGTGGACAGCCAGCTCAGGGTGAGGAACAGCAGCCAGAGGGACAGAAAGCTTCACTCATGTCAAGGAAGCCCTGCAGAAAAGTCTCCACTGAGCCCCTGGGAGTGTCATGAGAGAAATGATGGATTGTAACACACACTGAGCTTCAAAACAGCAAAGTCATCAGCAAGGAAGAAACTTCTCTCAGTTCTCCTTATTCTTCTTCAATCCCTCATCCCAGCCCTAGAGAGGCTGAGACCCAGGTTTTCTTTTTCTTTTCTTTCTTTCTTTTTTTTTTTTTTGTGGTACTAGGGATAGAACCCAGGGGCATTCTACCTCTGAGCTACATCTGCAGCCTCTTTTATTTTTTGTTTTGAAATAGGGTCTCACTAAGTTGCGGTGGGCCTCATTAAGTTGCTGAGGCTGGCCTCGAATCTGTGATCCTCCTGTCTCAGCCTCCCAAGTACTGGGATTACAGGCGTGCACCACCACCCCTGGCTGAGACCCTGGTTTTCAAAGGAGAAGTACAGAAGAAGAGAGCATATGGCAAGCGCAGCTTTGTGCCCCTCTGCAGAGATCTGCTTGAAGTGGGTACAGGATGGGGAAGGGAAGATGATTTTGCTTTAACTTGAGTTTACATAGTAATTAATATTTTGGGCTGGACGATTTCTGTTTATGAATTGAAGCTGTGTTTTGTGACTTAAAGTGGACAGGGAAGTCAGCTTTGTTTTCATGGACTGAGAATGATTACCTCTAACTGAATACATATATAAAATAATATTACAGCCAGGTATGGTGGCGCATGCCTGTAATCCCAATACTTGGAAGGCTAAGAGAAGAGGATCACAGGTTCAAGGCCAGCCTTGGTAACTTAGCTAGAGCCTTAGCAACTTAATGATACCCTGTTTCAAAATAAAAGATAAAAAAGACTGAGAGTGTAGCTCAGAGGTAGAATGCCCCTGGATTCAATCCCCAGTACTAATAAATAAATAAATAAATAAATAAATAAATAAATAAATAAAATTGCATTTTGATATGTCACTAATTGTGTTTCTTTGACATGCTAGTTACAAATATATTTTAAATATTTAAAAATTGGTAGATTAATTATGCTGTCTACAGCAATACTCCTAACCTTATCATCCCATTTCTTAGTGACTTTGGGCAATAATTTATTGTATATTATTTTTGTTTTGTTTTTTTACCAGGAACATACCATAGTTTTTGAAGTTTGGGATACAGTCTCTTACAGCATTTTATCATTATGTCTAAAAGTTAAAATCTGGATGAATAGGCAGAGCACAGAGGATTTTAGGGTAGTGAAATTGCTCTATGATACAACAGTGGAGACATGTCACTCTCTGTTTGTCAGAACCTACAGAATGTACAGTACCAAGAGTGAACCCTAATGGAAACGATGGACTTTGGGTGATAATGATGTGTCAGTATAGGTTTATTAATTCTAAAAATCGTTCCACTGCAGTGCCGGTTTTGGATAGTGAGGGCCGTGCATGTGTGGGGAGGCTTTATACCTTCTGCTCAATTTTGCTGTGAACCTAAAACTACTTTTAAAAAATTAAGCCTGCTTAGAAATGAAAATAAAAGTAAATTAAGATCTCTCCCCTCCTTGTTGTTTATGTGATGAGTTACTAAATATGTAATAAACTTGTAATATCCCCCGATCAAAGAAGCACTTATTTATATTTTAATTCGTAAATTGTCTTCCATTTATTGAGTGCTCTTGTATTCAATAATGAAAGTAAGGAGGATTGAACATAACTAGTCTGGCCAAATTAATAAAAAGAAGAAACCATTTTCACATGGTTACAGACAGCATCTTTTAATTAGGGGAGGAGATAAGCTAGCCAAATACATCTATCCTCTGCCCTTCTCTGCTCTGTGCCCCAAGAGACCGGCCTCAGTGGGCTCTCTTGCCCAGCATCCCGTACCCTCTGGTTTGAAGTTGGGTTGGACAGAGGGAAGAAGGTCATGTGGCCACTTGCTGCCACTGCCCCTCTGCTTAGGCTCTGTGTTAGCAGCCACCATGCACTTCCAGGGTCACAGCTCCTGTTGCATTGCCAGATTCTGTGGCTGCCACTCTCACCAAGCTCCCGTAACATACTTCCTGTCCCTGGCCCCTTTGGGTCTATTAGTGGTAATGGTTTTCTGCTGATCCTAGTCTTTGGGTTCCCCATCATCCATCAAGGTTCCCTAATCCTGTTCACACCTCTGTGAATAATCCCACCACTAAAAACCTTCTTTAAAATCCCAGCTGAATGCACTGTTTGTTTCCTGCCAGGATCCGACTCACATAGGTAGGCACGGATTGCGTGCCTGAAGGATTCAGAAACCCCAGTGGAAACGTTGAATCTGCTGAATAGGTAAGTTTTTGCTTTCTACATCTATCCACGTCTTACAATTATATGATCTGCTTCATTTTACCTTTGGTATTATTTAACAGCAAGTGCTCACATAAGTTTCTTTTAATTCTTTTTGACCAGGGAAACTCATTTTTGGGTTTGGTTGCCAGAGTGGACTCTGAACCATTAGAGAATAAACTCTCTTTAGAGAATGAACTTGCTAAGGCCTTGAATCTGGCCTCCTGAGAATCCTTGGCAGTGCTTCCTTTTGCTCCACGTGCACCTCGTCCTGCCGTGTCAGGGGAATTTTATGCTTCGAAGTCTGGATTCAGCAACTCTAAGCTGGGTGTAGAAAATTAATAATGAGGAAATAAAGTTGAAACCACAAAATCACCTGCTAACCAAAATATGCTAAAATAAAGTTTCCTCAAAACACCAGTGTTAAGTCAAGCCTCAGATGAATGCCAGGTGAGACAAACGAGCCCTCTGTGCAGGGGAGGTTGACAGCTACAGACCTTATGGAAAAAGGAACTATGGCCAATTCCAAACCTCAGCGCTTTCCAAAAGAAACCCCGTGTCTTCTGGCTCAAGACCAAATTACCCAACTTGGGATCTGTTCACAGGACTTAGTCTTATTAATTTCTATGGCATTTTGCCTAAAATGAGGGCACACACATAAATCTGTATTTGGTTAATGTTTCAGATGAATTGAGGTTTAAACTGATAGATCAAAATCTATGTTGCTAGTTAATAGCTAAATCAATATAGTCAAAAAGAACAAAACTTGTTTAAAAACAGGAGGCTCCACTTTACAAAATGAGTTTTGGTAGCCTCTGGGGTTAGTCATCAATAGCCACTCTCCTCTTCAGAATTGAGCTTCCTGCCTCTTTGAGATGAGGCGTGGCCATGTGACTGGCTTTGGCCAATGAAATGTAAGGGAAAGTGGCAGACAGCACTTCTGGGTGGAAGCTTTATGTGTGTGTGTGCGTGATGTGCCACACTTTCTTTCTTTCGGCCATGGTGTCTAGCAAGGCCTCTGCTAATGGCTATTCCATTGGTCTGGGCTCCTGAGTTAAGGGAGCAGAATCCCCGCCAACCCAAGGCGGTCATGTTGCATGAATGTAGTACACCTTTGTTGTTATAACTGAGTGTGAGATGCTGGGGTCATTCGTCCACCGTATCACTGAGACCATATAGAAAGTAACAAGTACCTGAGAACTCCATCCTAAAACACAAGAAATATAGTCCCACAAAAACATTGGATGGGGAATATTATAATCAGGAGTTGCATTTCTAATGCAACTAGGCAGAAAATAAACCTAATAAAAATAGATATAACTCGTAAATGTTATGAACTATTGAATAATTTTATATGAGATGTGAACAATTTTATATGAGAATAGACACATTTATAACACTAAGAATGTAACAGCTATAAAATTTCTTTCTCTTTTTTTTGTGGTTCTAGAGATGGAACCCAGGGGCATTCTACCTCTAAGGTACACCCCTAACCCTTTTTATTTGGAAGCAGGGTCTTGCTAAGTTGCTGAGTCTGGCTTTGAACCTGAGATCTTCCTGTCTCAGCCTCACAAGTACTGGGATGACAGGCATGCACCACCAAACCCAGCTATAAAATTTCATTGTAATTTATAATAGATGTACACAATGAGCACTGATTCTATAAGAAACCCCAACTCTTCTGTCATTAATTTTTGCCTATCAAAAGTGGTGGTGCATACCTGTAATTCCAGTACTCGGGAGGCTAAGACAGGAGGATCATAGGTTCAAGGCCAGCCTCAGCAACTTAGACTCTAGGCAACTTAGTGAGACTCTATTTAAAAATTAAAAAAAAAAAGTATTCGGAGTGTAGCTCAGAGGTAGAATGCCCCTGGGCTCAATCCCCAGCACCAAAACAAAAGTGATACAAATTTTAGAAACTTGATTTTGTTGTTGTTGTTTGCTCAGTCGCTTAAACTTTGAAGAGCTCTGGTGGAGAGCAGGGAGTGGCAGTGAGGGCTGTGGAACTGATTGAATGGCTCACATCTTTTTAAAAGCTTGAAGCCTTTTTTATTCCATTTTATTCTAAAATTATTCCAACTACATTTAGGATTGCATTTGTCTGTTTCAAAAAATGATGGCAGCAGCTAGTTGAAGGCTTCCTTGAGTGTTTCGGTTTTGCACACTCGCAAGGCAGGGATTCCCAACTCGGATTTGCCTGGTCTACTTGCACATCAGGGTCATTTGCCTCTTTTCTCTTCCCATTAAGCCACATGGGGGTACATCAGAGATGAAGAAATTTGACCCTGGAGTGTCTGAGGGATGTGCTGAAGCAGGAAGACCGCAGCTGTCACACCTCTTTGCTTTCAAAACAGCAGAGGGTACCTGTTTATTGATAAACAATCCTGGCTGTTTTTTTTTAACACTAGGTAATAAAGACTTGTTCCCCAAAGCCTCCCCAAGTCAGTTCCAGTTTCTAGTAGGAGTGACCTGTCAAAGTTACTACAACTGCAAAATAGCCCAATGAGAGTTTTGAATATTTTTCAGTGAGTCCTAGGTTTGACTTTCTACAAATCGTCTATTTGAAGACTCTGTGGTTACAAGGTTAACTTGTGGATCTTTTCCAAAAGAGATGCAGCAAATTCCTGTCTAATGGAAGAGATCTACCCCAGAGGTTTATTGCCCTGTAAGACATCAACCAGTTTTTTATATACACCTAGCATCTCAAATTTCTTTTGAAGCAGTCTGAATGTCTTGGTGTTTATGTCTTTAATTGATGAGTTAAATGGAATACTTGGCAGGTGTTCTTTTTATATTCGACTGAGCATCATGGTTCCACCTTCTTGAAAGCTATGTTTTAACAGGTCCTATTTCTGCCGCAGGCACTGGGAAGCAGAGCATTAGTGGTGCTCTGGCAACAGAAAGGTAGTGTGACCACACCATCAGCTCTTCCTTGTGTCTTACTCTTCCAACAGGCCCATGACTACTGTCAGGAAAGCAGAGACTAAAGTTTGCAGCTTCCTTGTAAAAACTGGCTCTGGAAAGACAGTGGCAATGGATACTGATTTTGTAATTGGAGTAGCAGTTGTGATCAGAATCCTGCTCAACCCCAGCACCTGTGGCCACATGAAAAAGTAGCTTACTAGCTGACCGAATCCAGGCTAAACAAGGGAGACCAAAGTTTTGCACATCCTGCCTCGTATCCCTCGCTTGCCACAGGGGACATGTGTACCATGTTACATATGGTATCCACTTTATCTATGTTACATGTCTATAGGTAATCAATAAAGTTTCCTAGGTCTGCCTAGGGAGACCACTAGATTTAGAGCTCAGAGAAGAACTTGAGAGATGAACTCGTGGGATGGAATGAAAGAAAACAGATCTAATGATTCTATGATATCTGGAGATGCAAGGGGCTTCCAGTACAGAGTCAGAGGTCAGTGGAGCTGGACACCACTGGGCTGTCTGTGATCATCTTAAGGGATAAGAGACCTGACATCATTGTTATTATTGTTATTATTATTATTATT
Source organism: Glis glis (assembly GCA_004027185.1). Lineage (NCBI taxonomy): Eukaryota > Metazoa > Chordata > Mammalia > Rodentia > Gliridae > Glis > Glis glis. Next base: position 14,415 of record PVJS01025925.1, read on the forward strand.
GTTATTATTATTATTATTGCTATTTCTGTAGTAGATTAACACGGTGTTTTGAATTTAATAGAAGTTTAACCAACCTCTTAAAAATCAATGCCTCTAATCGGCTCAGATGACTATGTGAAAGAGAAGGCATAACTATGTGAACGAGAAACAGCATAACTTTTAGGTGGAAAAATGATAGAAAAACTGTGTGTAAGGAATGCTTCTGGAACAGAGGAATAGAGAAGTGCTGGACCAATGGTGGTCAGGAAGTCTTATCTTCTGACCCAAGCTAAACCCCACATTCTCTCTGTGTTCTGGAAAGACTACCGAGCTGAGAGGTGTGGGCTCTACAGGGGATGACTCCAGGGATAGTGAGTAAGTCTCTGAACTTCTTCCCAGATGAAAACTGAAAACAACTCCATCTGCTCTGCCTCCATCACAGGGAGCTTGAGGCCAGAAGGAAAACTGTGAAAGTGCCCTGAAAACTCCAAGTCCACTCCAGTGTGAATCAGTCTATGGCCAGGGGTTGCAGCAAAGGCAGGAAAACCATGTCATCCTTCTTCATGTTGGACAGTGACAGACATTTAAGGCCCAGACCCTAAAGTCTGCAGTCTTTTAGGACCAGAAATAGTTTTCAAATAATCAAAAGGCATTCTAATAACAGCAAACTGAATGCCTCGAGAGCAGCGTCACTGTCTCAGGATGGCAGCATCACCCCCAGGTTTCTTCTGATGGTCACTGGATTAAGAAAGGTGTTTGTTAACCTTTATTCCCATAAATGTCAGCGGGCTCTCCCTCACACAGGGGCTGTATCCAGCCAAGGGGCTCTGTTTTATTTGGACTGAGTTAGCTGATGTTTATGACAACCAGTTCCGGATGTTTTATAAACAATTATCCTGACAGTTTGATGGACGAGGATAACATTTGGGTATCATCTGCATCGCAATGAGAGACAGATGATTGTTTTGACAGAAACAATCACTGGCAAGGTGGAAATGGAGATGCAGAGCCCGAGGCTCACACTGTCCAAAGATGTAGGGCTGGATCAAAACCCACATGAGATTAGGCCCAGTGGCTTGGTGACAGTCCCGATCTGAGCGTTAGATGGGAGCTGCGGGTTCCCAAGTATGAAAGGCCTTTGTTTCCTGTTGTGAATTTGAGTGAAACCCAGGAAAATGGGGGCATGTCCAGCTGTGGCGACTGTAAAATCCATAAGCTACCCTGGCCCTGGGATTTACTTTGACTCATGGCATGGGATTTTTTTGTTTTTGTTTTTGTTTTAATTGTGGGTAGTTTAAGTTTTATGTTCTCTTTTCTTCCTTAATCAATTTTTAGAAATTTATATATAATTCACATGCCATAAACTTTACCCATTAAAAATGTACCATTAAGTTGATTTTAGTATATTCATAGATATGTGCAACCATCACTACTATTTCAAGAATATCTTCATCACCCCAAAAGGAACTGTACTCATTAATAGGTACTCCCTATTACCCTCACCAGCCCCAGCCTCTGGCAACAACAAACCTACTTTCTATCTCTATGGATTTGACTATTTCCCTTTTCTGAACATTTCATATAAATGGCATCATATAGTATGTGATCTTTTATGTCTGGCTTAATTCACTTGGTGAATTTTTGAGGTGTTTGGTGTTTCTAAGGTTCATCTATGTTTTAGCATGTCTTCGTACTTTATTCCTTTTTATAGCCAAATAATATTCCATTGCATAGACCATATTTTATTCCATTTATCAATTGATGGCCATCTGGGTTGTTTCTACTTTTTGGCTATTATATATAATGCTGCTGTGAATGTGTTTATATAAGTTTTTGTGTGGACATGTATTTTCCACTCTCTGTGTATATATCTGGGAGAGAAATTACAGTATAAGTGGTAATTTTATGTTTTTCTTTTCAATGTTGGGGATTGAACCTGCTAGGAAAGTGCTCTGCCACTAAGCTACACCTCCAGCCCCTAGGTTTAACTGTTTAAGGAACCATAGTTTAGATTTTTTTTTTTTTGGCGGTACCGGGGATTGAACCCAGGGGCATTCTACCTCTGAGCTACACCCCCGGCCCTATTTTTTATTTTATTTTATTTTTTTATTTTTATTTTTTGTGGTACCGGGGATTGAACGCAGGGGCATTCTACCTCTGCGCTACGCCCCCGGCCCTAGTTTTTATACTTTATTTTGAAACCGGGTCTCACGAAGTTGCGGAGGGCCTCACTAGGTAGAGAGAGAGAGAGAGACAGGGAGAGAGAGAGAGAGAGACAGGGAGAGAGAGAGAGAGACAGGGAGGGAGAGAGAGAGAGAGAACGCTCGCGCGCTCATGCGTGAGCTGAGGCTGGCCTCGAACCCAGATCCTCCGGTCTCCGCCTCCCAAAGTACTGGGATTACAAGTGTGCGCCACCACGCCTGGCCTCATAGCTTAGATTTTTAAATGAGCTGGGTATCAATGTATCTTCTTGTCTCTCTAAAAAAAAACAAAACAAATCCCTGAATTGTTTGGGAAGAGGGTGGTGCCAGAAGAGAAACAAGTGGGCCAGGTGGGCTGTGGGATGGTGTGACTGGGACCTGCCCCTTCAGGTGTCTGAGTCCTTGGCAGCAGCAGAAATGCTGGTTCCTTTTCTGGAGGGAAGTGTCTCCACACTGAGGCTGAGCAGCAGGCGCTCCTGCCACCAGTCAGTGGGAATGGAGCCAATTGTTTGACAGGTACAGTGAATTTCCCTATCTTTAAAAAAAAAAATCAGGCCATCCAGGGAAACCAGTTTCATACCTACTCAGAACCCAACACATGCTGAAATCGCTCTGAAGGGAACAAAAAGGTCACACGTGGTCTTGTCTCTCTAGTCTTTGATTGGTTAGCCCAAGGAACAAAATGCACACATCAGGCAAAAATGCTTTAACCAATACCAAATTGTGTGGTATAAGTGATAGGTTTTCTAGGGAACACTGCATTCAGTGTGGGCTGTGACTGTTTGTGGGAGGCACATCCATAGTGTCCCCTGGGAGAGTGATAGAGGCTCTGTAGGCTCTAGATGGACATTCATTCATCTTAGGATGGAAGAGCATGGATGTGGCCTCCTTTTCCTCACCAGGCACTGTCTGTCACAAAAGCCATAAGGCAGGTGGATCTTCCTGGGGCATGGATAGGATTTGTTTTGGTCACGTGGTAATTCTAAGCAGAAAGGGTCTGGTTCTGAGATTCTACAAAGAGCAATGAGTCTCCTGGGCAGGTGACCTGATCTAGCTCCTGGCTGTAGAAAAGCGCGGACCTTTCCGGACGCCAGATGCCTCCATGACTCGATTTCTTTCTGGTCTATGACTCATGTGGAAGGATTTATAAGATGAATGTGGACCAAATGGTCTTTCTTTTCTTTTCTGCAGCTGTATCTGGACACAGGCAGATGAAGCTGAATCAGTATTTTTTTTTTTTACCCTTAATTCGATTCAGCACAGCAGGGTCTGGACAAGGCAGGAAATCAGGAAGCAGGGGAACCCACAGCAAATGTGAGAAAGGAAAGTTCTGGTTCAGCTTAAAGTTAAACCAACATCGGGGTTAGAGGAGGCATTATGCAAATCAGCATTTTCTTCCTGAGTCAGAAGTGTAGACATATTGAGTAACAGAAATAGGAGGCCTTTGAGATGCTTGGGGGAGTTTTGTTCTAAGGCTCATATTTGAATTTCCTAGAATTCAGCGTTCCTATCATTTCTCCAAAGATCGGAAAGAGTGAGTGAGGATTTGGTCTTCATAATATTAAATTGATGAGTCGCTACTCATCAATTTAATATTATGTTATCAGTAGTCCAGAAACTTTGTTAAAAAAAAAGGTGGGGGACCCAATGAAGTTCTTTGGATTCAATAACATATAGTAATTTAGAGCAGATACACTCAATACCAGTGTTCAAGGCTAGCTGCATATGGTGCAGAACACATTTTTTTAAACTTGGTCACATCTAACGCATTTGAAAATAAGTGAATCTGGCATAAATCTTTGCAAAGGGCAGAGCCATAGGGGTGGACCTCCAGCATGTGAGATTCCATGTGGTGTGGCCCCCAAGTGGCTAGGGTTTAAGATCCTCTTTGAATGCCTGGAAAGACCTCTGAAAACCATGCGCAAAAGCTAATGTTTTATGAGGGCTTGCTGTGTGTGCCAGGCAGTGTTTTGAGTATTTCATATGTTTTAATTCCTCTAATCCTCAAAACAATCCTGTAGGCAGGATGGATGCATACTACTTTCAAATAATTCAGTAAAGAGAGAGAGAGAGAGAGAGAGAGAGAGGGGAGAGGGGAAAAAGGAAGAGAATGATAGAGCAAATGGGAAAAGAAGAAATCTGAATAAAGAGTAAGATTTCAACTGGGAGTGGTGGCACATGCCTATAATCCCAGTACTTGGGAGGCTGGGGCAGGAGGATTGAAGGTTCAAGGCCAACCTCAGCCACTTAGTGAGACCCCAGCAATTTAGCAAGACCTGGTTTCAAAATAAAAAAAAATAAAAGGAGCTGGGGGTGTAGCTCTGAGGTAGAATGCCCCTGGGTCCAATCCCGAGTACAAAAAAAGTAAGATTTCTTGATACTAATATAGCAACTTTTCTCTAAACTTGAAGTTATATCAAAGTAAACATTTAGCAAAAATACCCCTATGAAGAAGACATTGTTATTATTATTCTCATTTTAGATAGGAGAAAACTGAGGCTCAAAGGAGTTTAGCAACTTTGCTTTTGACCCCCTCATACCAAGTGGAGGAGCCAGGGTTCCAGACTGTTGTTTAGAGAGACTAAGAAGAAGGAGATGTAGAGACACCTATACTATCAGTTGTTCAAGTAGCTGTTTCCGTCTTTATTACCTGTTCCATGCCGGAGGCTGAATACTTGTTTCCCCCAAAGTTCATCAGTTGATATCCTAACCTTCAATGTGATGAGATTCGGAGATGGGGCCTTTGAGAGGGGTTCAGGTCATGCAGCTAGAGCCCTCATGAATGGGATTACTGCCCTTATAAAAGAAGCACCCAAGAGACCCTTCACCCCTGGGTCTCATGTGAGGACACAAAGAGATGGTCAACTACAAACCAGGAAATAAGCCCTCACCAGACAGCAAAACTACTGGTGCTTTGATCTTGGACTTCCCATTGTCTGAACTGTGGAAAACAAACTTTTCTTGTTTATCAGTCACCCTGTTTGTGATATTTTGCGATAGGATACCCAACAGATGAATGTACTCCAGAAACATAATTTTGATTTTGCCACCAAGCTCAGCATGGGGTGCTCGGACAAACCTAGTGGAAGTCCAGATTGGGCGTGGGAGGGGGACTGTGAGGCTGGGAGATACCATCTAGCCCAGTGCTCCTCAAAGTGTGGACTCTGAGCCACTGCTGGTCCACACATTTTTACCAATTCAGAGTGAATAAACATAGAAAGCAAGGGTAGGCATTTAGAAACCTTTGAAGCAATTTGACATTACTGCAACATCCAAACATTATTTTTCCTGATAATTCATTTTTACTATAGTTTGCAAAAGATTAGTCTATAGTGGATTGAGGAGAAAACCACAGGGGGAAAATGTATACATTCATCATAGTTTGAGAAGGACTGGTCTAGTCAGCCTTCCCTTCTCTCTTTGGAGTTGAGAAAACCAAGGCTCAGAGTAATGAAGACTTCTTTCAGGGTCTCCCAATTGTCTGGGAGAGGGCAGGTCTGGACCTGGGTGTTCTGGTTTCAGCTTTGGTGCTTTGAGCCTCTCTAAGGGATGTCATCCCCTCTGTGCTTGCACACATGCTAGGCAGCTGTAAGGCCAGCCCAGGGCCCCTCTCTCCCATGTTGCTCCTGGGTTCCCGAATAGGAGCTGCAACCCTGGCCAAAGCCTGTCCCTATCTGGTCTCATTGAACTCAGGCTCGGGGCTTAGGGAGAGAGGAGATTTCCCTGGAAACACAGTGCTGATGTCTCACCATTCCCTCCTCCACTGCTCAATTGCTTGTTATTACTTGGAAAAGATGGATCACTGGTGAGAATAAATAGGAATAGAGGTTATTCGGAATGTTTCCCAAGGATATGGCACCTTTTTAATCCCATCGAAGTTCATAAATTGTCCAGCTGTGCCATAAGCACATGTTTGCAGGGTGTGGAAGCCAATTGGCATCCTCAGTAGAACAAATGGAAAAGTTCTGGCTGTGGAAGCCAAGGGGAATTTTTCACTTTAATTAAGAAAGGACTCCGTGGTATCGAAAGCGTAAGTAGGGAAGGCGAGACCTTCTTTAACACAGATTGGAAAATATCAAGGCTAAAGCCCATTGAATTTGATCCAGTTAGGTATTAAAATCTTACAGTTTTAGAAAGAAGTTCTTTAGAACTTCTTTAACACAGATTGGAAAATATCAAGGCTAAAGCCCATTGAATTTGATCCAGTTAGGTATTAAAATCTTACAGTTTAACCCCTGCCCTTAAGAGCAGTCCTACATCTCCTTAGTTTTATAGGTAACAGACCTGATCTGCTTCTTAAGGGAACATGACTCTGGTGGTTTTGAAATATTACATGTAAAGGGCCATTTTTAGTTGAAGTTCTCTGATTTGATAAATACGGAGCTTCGTTCACATTGAATGAGAGCTTGTTTAAGATCGCTCTTGCTGTCTGGCTGCTTGCAAATGTTACGTCAGTAAACTATGCAGGACAAAGTGTTTCTCAGGTTGAATAACTTCATATTAATGAAACATAAATAAAGCCAGAGAAAGGGAAATTTTAGAAATTCAAATAAACGCCCTTAATGTGCTTTGTCCTCCCAAACAGCTCCTCGGATTCTTCTTTCTCTGAGGTCATGTCTCAAGCGCCTTTTATAGCGATCACCCTGGCTACTCCACATTTCAGCAAGATGCACACATTTTTCTCTTGTGTTCTTGTTTGCTATTTCTGTTGGAAACATGAAAGCCACATCAGCTCGCTGGAAATCCTAGAGGAATTTAGGAAGAAAAGATCAATTGTTTGACAACAAACATGGTGAGTCCCATGTGACTAAATAAACACTTATACATGAAAGCAAGGATATTGCATTTTGGATGTTTAACTATAAAGTTGAGTCTAAAAAATGATGATTAGGCAGGCAACCGGTTGGTGGGGGGGGGTGTTGTTATTTCAACACAAAACTTGAAAAGTCTTAGATGACCAGGCAGGGATTGAGGGATGTGAGAGAGCTGACATTTCCTATTACTAAGATTGTTTTGTACTTGGCTTAAGAAAATGGATCTGGAGTAATCTAGGTTTTTATAAACTCTTGCCAATGAAGTGGCTTCAGTTTGGTTGTAGTTGTTGAAAGGGATTGACCCTTCTCCCTAGCCTTGGTGTGTGGTGTGAATTTGGAAGTGGAGCTCATGGTTATCTTTCAGTGCCCAATGGCCAGAGGCTCCCTTAGCCCGGCCCATGTGTCTGTCAGAAAAAAATCAGTTCTCTCCTGGTGAAGCCCTCTCTGTCCCAGGATCATGTGAGATTCACCACACGACACTCAGAAAACATGAGATCATCTTTACATAATGAGGGAGCAAGAGCTGGGACCCAATTTCATATTTTTTTCCCACAGATTTTGTTTTTCCTCTCTTGTCAGTCATATCTGAGAGGCTGACAGTTACCAGGGGCCATGGCCAGCACAAGGGAGAATGTGTCATTACTGGCTGCGTTGGCCCTAGCAACATATCTGCCTCGGAGCAGATCCAGTGTGGATGAACAAACAGAAGAATGCTTCAGAAGGCTTGAGACCAAGAGAGACCAAAGGTGAGTGCTGGGGCTGTCCATCAGAAACTTTCAATGACCAGTAACAGGATATTCACACAGTCATTTTATTTTTTCACAATTGATCAATTGACTGAGCAAATAATTAATGGTGACTTATCACTAGTTGGCAACTATTCAAAAAGTCTACAGTTGAGAAGGACTCTCATTTCTCATAACCCCAGCCAGTGCAGAATTATGTCAATCAGCAGATGTACCCAACCCCAGGAGCACTGTGTAACTAGATGTAGAACATTGTGTAATTTGATGCAATCGAGGCATCCGATTTGAATAAGACAGATTTCTTATTCACAAAAGAAACTCTGAGTCACTGGGAGAAAAAGATATGCAATCATGTTTTTCAAAGCAGTAAGATGAGAGGTACATTAAATGTACAAAGAAGGGGCTACAGGAACATGGATGGGGGGTCAATTGACTCTTGGGAAGGTGAGGAAGCATCAAAGGGGGAGAGAATTTAGCTTTCTGGGAGGATGGGTAGACTTTACCAAAAGGAAGAGTATTTTAAGCAAAGAAGTGTATCAGTCAAGGCCAAGCATCTGTTTGACCCCTTTGGGGTACAGGTGGAGGGCAGTTATACTCTCACAATCTCTGTGTGTTCAAGACATATATTTTCCCAATAAATCCCATTTTAAGACTCTTGTCTCACTTTGGACTCAAGCATGTGATTTGAAATGCAAATCTAAGCAATGGCCTCTTTGTTCCAGCTGTCTCAAGTTGCCCCTAGAAACGATGACGGCATTGACCCTCCCCCAGGGGGAATTATTGCTGGGGAGATGGCCAGCCTCACCAAGCAGCCTTCCAGACTGCTGCATCCAGCTGTGAATAGGAGCAGAGTAGCAGCTCCTCTGGTGTGGCACCATGTACAAAGAAAGGCAGAGGGCAGAGGGTTCCAGGTTAGCCCTGGTGTGGCATCATGTTCTGAGAAAGGCAGGGGACAGAGGGTTTCGGGTTAGCCAAGCCTAGGGACAACAAAAGGAGATGGGGACTTGTGACTGAAGGTGGAAGCAAGATTCATGGTCATCAGCTGCAGCGGCTGTCACAGAAACCAGAGGACTTTACTCCAGCAGACATCAGAAGAAGATTCCCTCTATGAACTCAGATTCCTCTTTCGTTCAATGAGCTAGTTTGACTAGATCAGCTGTTGGAAAACTGTGTCTTAGATGCCTAGGATTCCATGAAACTACCTCAGTGGCTGGAGACTAGAAAGAGTAAGACCAAGTGTGGAAGACTTTACCTCCCACCCTCTCTTCAACCAAAGTATTCTGGTTCCATCTGCTTTCTTGGCAATTCCATATAACATATAATTTGAAAACACCGTATTTTACAGTTAAAAAATGAGGAAAATCTTGGAATAGACAATCAAGTGTTGACCCCCTCTGATTTTAAGCCTCCTTTACTTCCTCTGAAATTTCATAGTACTTGATTTATAACTCTCTATAATGTACATTTCTACCCCATGCAGTAGTCCATTTTGCATTACTATACCAAAATACCCAACACAGGCTAACTTTATTTTATTTTATTTCATTTTATTGTGGTACTGGGATTGAACCCAGGGGCATTCTACTTCTGAGCTACACCCCCAGCCCTATTTTTTATTCTTTATTTTGAAACAGGGTCTCACTAAGTTACGAAGGGCCTCACTAATTAGCTGAGGCTGTCCACGAACCCAGATCCTCTGGTCTCAGTCTCCCAAGTACTGGGATTACAAGCGTGTGCCACCACACCTGATTTATAGGCTAACTTTATAAAGAAAACAAATTTGTGTAGCTCACAGTTTTGAAGGTTGAAAGTCTAAATAACATGGCACAGCAAGAGTGCTATGGAGGGGCGTTGAGCGTGTCTGGGAGGAAGGATTCACATCTCTCTACAGAAAGCCAAAGGGAGACATAGGGCTCAGGCTCAGGCTTTTATAACCGCTCAGTCTTCAGAGAACTTACCAGTATGCCTCCAAGAGGGCATGGGGCCATGACCTATGGGGCATTTTACCCCCAGACCTTTTTAAAAACATTATTTTGAAAAAGGATCTCACTAAGTTGCCCAGGCTGGCCTTGAACCTGCCTGCAATCCTCCTTCAGGAGCCTCTGGGATTATAGGCATGGGCCATCGAATGGGACTTTTTATTTTGAGACCCAAGCCCTGCGCCCTGCCTCTTAAAGGTTCCATCACCCTGGGAACCAAGCTCCCAACACATGAACCTTTGGAAGTACAATAACATCCAAACCACAGCACCTTGTGTTATCCTTTGTTTCAAAGATATGTACTTATTTTTTCTCTTACGATTTTTTTTTCTTCTCTGCGAAGGCAAGTATATGGCTATCAAACATTCCCAGTCATGCCAGCCTCCTTCCTGTTCCTCTGATCCAGCAAGTTCATACCTTAGAGTCTTTTCATTTGCAATTTTCTCTATCTAGATCCCATTCTCCCAGAAATCCATAAAACTTACTCCTTTGCTCCCTTTAAGTCCCTACTCAAATGTGACCTTATCTGATGACCTTACCTGAAGACTTTGTTTATAATAGCACCCACATTCCTCTTACACACACACACACACACACACACACACACACACTCCAGACCTCCTTATTCCGTTTGAATTTTTCCATAGCACTTACCACCACTTGCCATATTTTATGTTACATTATTTGTTTCGTGTCTATTTTATCCCACAAGAATGTCAATCCCAGAGGTCAGGGACTTTTCCATTTTAATCACTGATGTATCTCAAGCCCCTGGAGCAGAGTGTGGCATGGAATTATCTCCCAATCACGGGAAGCATCTGGGACTCAGCACCTGTCCAGCCAAGACATCCTGTTATGTAAAGGCAGGATCCTACTGGAGCCACTGACAGTTTAGCCAGATTTTCTTTTTGTCTGTAACATCCAAACTGGTGTACCAACAAAACTCACCCCAAGTACTGACAGCTGCAGGACAGGGTGGTGAAGAAAGGGCGTGGGATATGGAGGTCAAGGACTTGGAATTTGGCCTGTGTTGCATACCAGCGGGTGCTTTCAGGCAAGTTACTTAATGTCTCCATTAAGGTAATGTTGACCTATCACACAAAGTTACTATGAGGATTACATAAGGCAATGCATGAAAAGGGGTGTGTAATCTACAAGGAACCATGCTAGATGTGGCTTCCAGAGAACGAAGCTGTAGGAGACCTGGACTTCAAGTTGCTCTTGAGCCAGGACTAAGGAAGTGAATCAGTTTACCTAATTAAAACACCCTCCACTTCATAATTCATGATTTCATGTTTCTGATGAAATTAGTAAAAAAAAATACTGAAGAAAGAAAGTTATTGAAACTACCAGGTTTTCAAATTAATAGTCCCTCTAAAACAGTCTCTTCCAGCTCTATGGAATCATCTGTTACCATTTGGAAAGGCCCCTTTGCTTTATTTTGGAATGTATGCTAATTTGTTTCCACACATTTCTACCATGTGCCTCAGCCCCTGAGATTCAGGGGAAAAAAATTCATGTATCTATGGAATGCATTTGGCACTTAACTTGAATTGCTTCCCCTAAGAAACTATTTTATATTTATTACTGTTGATCTAAAATGCTTGAACACTTGGGAGGCAGCGTGTTAGGAGGTAATGAACGCTGGAGAAAAGTGAAGAATCTGAGCTCTTGTCCTGGTCCTAGCACCAATTAGTTAAGTGACCTTGGGCAAGCTGCCGTCTCTTTGGACCTTGGTTTCTGTATGTGTGTGTGTGTGCACGTCACATGTCCATTATATAGGTAATAGGGAGGAGAGAAAAGTCACATGCAGTGCCGACTACAGACTCTTAGGGAGAGAACTTCTTTTGCTTCAGAACAAACCTTATATGGGTATGTTTGCTTATGAAAATGAGACCCACTGGGCATAGCTTGGCTGGGCGAGGAGTGAAACAAAAAGAAATATGTTTCTCTGCATTATAGATGGACCCCAGGCCAGGACCCAGTCCTCTGCTTATGATACATTTTTAAGGACTCCCCCTCTCAGGGGGTCCCACTCAGGTCCCCCAAGTGCACACTCCCTCACCCCTTTGTGTGCATGTACTTCTGATTCATGACATCTAAAGCTCTTGGGATAACTGTTTTTAGGATACCAGAGGCTGTACAGAGAGCTGCTCAGCCCGGGGTGCCTGGGAGTTCGTCTCTACACCCCTGCCCATGGTCCTTACCAATGGCCTATGAGTGAGGGCCCAACTCCCTTGCTTCTCCTGCTTCAGGCACAGCTTGGGGGTGTGACTTCCATGCCAGGGTGCCCTCAGGATCTGGGAGAGCCTACCCTCTGTAGGACATGGCCTGAGACCACACCCTTGCGTGGCTTCCTCCCCTTCCAGGCAGCCTCACCCACTTTTGTACCAGTCTCCTTTAGAAGCACTTCCTTAATAAATCACTTACTCACAAACCCTCATCCCCGGGAGCCCAACCTAAAAAACACCCTCTATTTCCTAACGCAGGGGCTCTGAACCCTTGTTAGGTCATAGGTATCTTGATGAATCTGGTGAAAGCACTCGGCATGTGATTGGTTTGCATTTCCTCCATAGTCTTGAAGTGTAAGAAATGTCTCATCCTTCATTTTTCCAAATCAATCTGACTCACCTTCCACTCACCAGGTGACTGAGTGATCCAGGGAGAGCCTTTCTTACTTCTCGTCACTCTTCACTAAGGGTCCTAGAGGACACCTGGCCCTGACGCACTGGGAAGGGCCTTGGGGCTCAGCCTGACACTGGATGGTGAGCTGGCTTCACCAAGGCCCCAGACTGCAGTGCTGGGGCACAGGCCCCTCAGGGCCCCTCCACAATGCCCCGCTGAGCCCTGCTGCCACAGACAGCACCTCTCCCTCACGCCCCATCTCCAGTTCTATTTTTAGCTACTTCCTCTTAGTATCTTCACAAGTCATTCCATCCCCACTCACCAGCCACATTCCCCTGACCTCACTCTCACAGGGCAGCTCCCATCTCTGCCCTCCGCCCTCTGATAGGAAGGGGGTGGAGATGCTCTTCAGGGCAGAAGCAGGTCCAAGGAACGCTGACAAGGGAAGCTTGACTATCTCTTTAAGAAGGAAGAAGGGGCTGGGCGTGGTGGCACATGCTTGTAATCCCAGTACTTAGGGAGGCAGAGACCGGAGGATCCGGGTTCGCCGCCAGCCTCAGCTCTCTCTCTCTCTCCCCCCTTGTCTCTCTCTCTCGCTCTCTCCCCGTCTCTCTCTCTCTCTCTCTCTCTCTCTCTCTCTCTCTCTCACTAGTGAGGCCCTCCGCAACTTCGTGAGACCC
>PVJS01025926.1:0-27435 GCA_004027185.1 Glis glis
GGGGCCTCACGCATGGAGGAGGGGCCTCACGCATGGAGGCGGGGCCTCACGCATGGAGGAGGGGCCTCACGCATGGAGGAGGGGCCTCACGCATGGAGGAGGGGCCTCCTGGCAACGAAAACCCGAGTTAGACTTCAGCAGCAGGCTGTGGGATCAGAGGGGTGGCCCTAAGATGACAGGTAAACCCGGATGAGCTTGGCAAGAGTGAAGTCAGGAGAATATGGGAAACAGTTATGAAGCAAATGCAATTATGCAGGTGAGACGTAATCTTATCCCTGAAACAGAGCCCAGGGGATGGAGATGACGGGAGTGTTGGAACTAGAATGGAGTGCAAGTGCTAATTACTTGCTATTGAAGAGGGAGACACACGGAGAGATAACAAGATGTTGCTGAGAAAGAGAGAGAGAGAGAGAGAGGAAAAAGGGAGATGTTTAGAAAAGAAATATGCCAGAGGAGGTCAGATGAAATGGGAATTTGAATGAGATATCGCCAGAGAATTGCATCCTCCCCAGCCCTCCTTTTAATTTGCAGTGGCTGTCTGCACCAACCACCAGTAACGGAGGCTCCCGCACACAGTAGGTGCTCAGGAAAGCACTGGGCTGGGTCAGCTTTCTCCTTCTGCCACGCAGATCAGAATGAGGAGAACAAGCAGGACATCTTTCTTAGGGCAGCGCCCACAGCTCTGCTGCTTGGGGCAGAATAATTAGCACAGATGCCGGCGGCGGCCTGCCTGCCAAAGCACATCGCTGGAAGAGGGGCTGCCGGGTCCTGCATCCGGCGGCTGGCATCACCCCCCTCCCACCAGAGTCTGCAGACACCCTCGGCTTCTCCGAGGTCCGTCCTGGGATCCCTAACAGGCTGCCATGTGCTGAAAGATTAAGAAAAGAATTCTTACACCACCTAAGGCAGCGGCATGGTTTGTGTTTTTGAAATTGGTTTGGTGACAGTGAAATCTCTCCAGGAAACATTAGGAGAGGAGTTATAAAACTTACTACACCGAGTAAACACTGGCAGATGGTTGCCCACGAATCTGTAATTATCTTCAACTCATTATGCAGACATTAACCTTGACAAATTAATAAAGGTGAATTAATAAACTTGTGAGCTTCTACAATTTAAATAGTTACAGATCACAAAGACTGTAGGTAGATAGATGTTGATCAAATCATTTTTAAATGGGCTCTTTTTCATCCTTCTTAAAACTATCAGGCAAAATTGCTATGGAGAGACTAGGGCTTTTTATTATTTTTTTTTTCTTTTTTCTTTCCCTTGTTACACTGTAAGGGAGACCAAGATAGGTTCCAAGCTATTAAACTATTTGTGATATAGAAGTCATCCTCATAATTGGGGGCACACTTTCTTTTGACCTTTACGAAACTTTCATTTCCCAAATGTGACAGATAAGAAGTGCTTTTATAGCACCAATAATGGTTTTTCCCTATGGGAACTTGCCAATTATAAGCTGAAAGCAAAGGAAAAGCCATACTGGATATCATTTAGAATCTAAACGTACCTAGAATATGACTAAAATTTTTAAGAATCGTACCTGGAGAATAGTCCAGGTGAGTTTAAGATCTAACCTAGAGATACATACATTGAAACAGTAGTAGGGCAAGCCAGGCATGGTAGTGCACTCCTATAATCCCAGTACTTGGGAGGGTGAGCCAGGAGGATGCCAGTTCGAGACCAGCCTCAACAACTTAGCAAGATTCTCAAAACCTAGTGAGAACCCATTTTAAAACCAAAAGTTTTTTTTTTTTTTAAAGGGCTTGGGGTGTGTAGCTTGGAGGTAGAATGCCCCTTGGTTCAATCACCAGTACCACTAAAAATAAATAAAATAAAATAAAATAAAATAAAATAAGAGTATTAGTTTTAGGGGAAATATGCACTTCCCCTAGCACCCGGGCATGATGCTCAGTGCCCATAAAATATGCTTCATAAAATGGGACTGGATGGTCTACAATTGCACCTGCAATTATTAGTATGAATCTAAGTTCTAAAATATTAATAAAATTTAGGCTGGGGAAAACTAAACCACGGTACACACAGCTGTCTCAGTAACACACACAACCTACAATACACACGGCACCAAGCCCCTAGCAGCTCACCAGACCTCAGACATCTTGAGAACGTCTTGTTTGTCTCGTATTCTCAGTACCTATTATGAAGACCTTAATAAGCAACACCTCACTGAAGTCATTCAGACACATGGCAGTGTTTGAGTAAAGCATATGTGCTCTCTAGTTTTTCCTCTAGTAATAAGTCACCGCTTGTGGAATCTTGATTTCACTAGTGATTTGACCCAGGCTATCCTTACTCACACAGATGGTCCCAAACTTACAGCGGTTCAACTTCATGATGGTGCATTCAGTAGAAAACAGTTTGAATTCTGAATTGTTACCGTTTCCCGGCCTAGAGACATGTTGTATCATACTCTCTCCTGATGCTGACCCAGCATCAAGGGGCAGCTCCCAGACAGCCATGCAGTCACCAGGAGAACAACCAATACTCTGAAGTGCAAATGTTTGGTAGGTTAGCTGCACGAAATGCATTTTCAACCTAACGATATTTTCAACTTCAGATGGGTTTGCAGGAGGTAACCCCATCGTAAGTCGAGGAGCAACTGTCCGTACTAAAGCAAATTCATTTATCCATTCATTGAGTCATTTATCTGCTCAGCAAGTATCTACTGCTTTCTTCCAATGTCTCAGGCACTGTTCCAGTCCTCCACTGTCCCTTACGACAGCCATGAGTCACATGGGGCCACCGAGCATTGGAAATGCAGCTCATCCAAAGAGATGTGCTGTACATATAAACTACACAACAAATTCTGAAGTCTTAGTCTGAAAAATAAGGAATGTAAAATATTTCGTAAAAGATTTTTATAATGTCTATATGTGGAAATTGTGTGTGTGTGTGTGTGTGTGTGTGTGTGTGTGTGTGTGTTGGTGGTGGTACTAGGAGTTGAACCCAGGGCCTCACACATGCTAGGCAAGTACTCTACCTCTGAGCTACACCCCTACCCCTTTATGTTGTTGTTGTTGTTTTTTTCTCTTTTTGTTAGCAATCATTAGAAAAGGTTTATTTGGTTTTTTAGCAATTTTTGTTATAGTTATCTCTTTTCTTAATTTTATTTTTCTTTTTTCTCATCTTTTTATTTATCTTTTTATATACTTTTCTTGGTGCATTGTAGTCTACATCATTGTAGTCTCACATCATAGTTCACAGTGATTATAGGTAGGCTGCCTCAAACTTGCAATCCTCTTGCCTTGGCCTCAGGAGTGGCTGGGATTACAGGCATGTGTCACTATGCCCAGCTAGAAATCATATCTGAGATATACTGAATTTAAAAACTTTATTCATATTAACTTGTCCTTTTTTTTTACTTTTTTAATATACTACTAAAAATATTGGGATGCAATGATAATCATGACTTTAAAGGAAGCTATTTTTTCAAGGACTTGCACATTCTCCTCAAAGACCAACAACAAACAAAGAAATAAATGATAATCAATATTATGTAATTTCAGATAATGCAAATGATGTAAAAGAAATAAGACAGGGTAAAAAGAGTGACCCAAAAGGGGTATTTTAGGTGAGGTAGCCATGAAAGTCTCCTCTGAGAGGGAAAACAGAGCAGGAAAAATGAATGATGAGAAGAGAATGTCATACAGGAACCTGGAGGAATATTCTAGGCTGTGAGAACTGCACATGCAAATGTCCTGAGCAAGGAGGTGAGCGAGTTTGAACAACAAGAAGAAGGCCACGTGGCTGAGCCCAGGAAACAAAAGGAGAGAACAGAAGGCAGAAGAGGGCCAGAATGCAGAAGTCCTGGTGAGAAGGTTAGGGTAAATTCTATAGGAAATCCATAGGGCATTTTAGCAGGGGATCACATGGTCTGATTTAACTGTATGAGTCCCTCTGGCAGCTGTGTGGAGGACTGACTGATGGAAACAGAAGTCAGTCAGGAGACCCCACAGCATCTCAGGGGAGATTTCCATAATTCAGAATCGGCGTGGCTGAACTGATGCCCTCAGACACGACTGGTGGCGATGTGAAAGGATTCAACACTTTCTGCCAAACAATTTGGCAACACATATTCCGAGCTACAAAAACGTGTTCACACCCTTTAACAGAAATTACAGAAACGTATTCTGATAAGATAATTGGGATGATGAAAAATACTATATATGAAGGTCGTACTGCAATTGTATTTAAAATAGAAGATTCCAGGAACTTCCCTTGTATTCAGCAGCCAACTAAGTGATGGATGAAATATGACATAGCCCTTAAGTTACAAGTACAAAAGCCTGGTGGCTGCAGATAATAGAATTCTCTCTATGGGAAGCCTGAAAGGATCCAGACAAACTGATGGAGCCAATGGGAAAGTTCAGCCTGCAGAAAAAGAGGAATGCTCAAAATCAGGGCTTTCATATACACCAACTATGACCACTTAGAAAATGTACTTTTTAAAAATCACATTTACAACAACAAAAATGGGACGCAGAAATAAGCTGAGTAGAAAGCATGCAAAATATTATAAAATTTTTTTTCTTAATGGACATTAGAGACAACTTAAATGAATAGTTAGAGCCACCATATCCACAGTTGGGTAGATGCAGTGTGTTAAAGATGTGGACCCCTCCCATTCCACTCAACCTCTGAATTCCATATAATTCAAGACAAATTTCTTTTGGGATTTTTTTTTCATAGAACTTGACAAGTTTTTTGTTTGCTTGTTTTTTACAATTCATTTGATGAGTAAAAGTGCCAAGACTTCAAAGTACCAAATACCAGTTCTGGGCTCTGGGCCTTTTGCCTGCCTCAACCTCATCTTAACTAATACAATAGAATGGAGCATCCAAAATGATCCCTCACACTGGGCGTGGGGGCACACGCCTGTAATCCTAGGACTTGCGAGGCTGAGATAGGAGGAATGCAAGTTCGCAGCCAACCTCAGCAACTTGGTGAGGCTCTCCACAACTCAGTGAGACCCTGTTTCAAAATAAAATAGGACTGGGAGTATAGCTCAGAGGCAGAATGTCCCTAGGTTCAATTCCCATATCCACACACACACCAAAAAAAAAAAAAAATCCCACATATGTAAATTTTTTATTTTTGGAATACACAACAATACTGTATGTGTACATAGAGATATAAAGAGAGACACACTATATATGTATGTGTGTTTACAAACATCTTGTACATGTACATATGTATAATTATACATGTACACGTATAATTCCTCATCACATAGATGAGGAATATAATATAAAGAATATAAAAATATGAACAGAAATGAAAAATAGAACCCTGAGAAGAAGAGTTTTTTCTGGGAGTTGATAAGTAGAATGGAGTGAGGAGAATTGAATTGGGCATTAACATTCACAACTTTAAATTTTCTTCCATAAAAGATTCAAAGCCATACACATATACATCTGGAGTGTAACATCAGAAATGCTAATTTAATAATCATAAATGAAGAATTATACAACACTGTGTATATATTCACATTTCTAACTATAAATATATCTGGCCCATATGGAGAATTGGAAATGGACAAAACGATGTTGGCTATTATGTTAGAGTACTAAGACTATGAATATTTTTTCTATTTTGAAAACTCCTATTATATGACTTTTGAAATGATATTAAATATTTGACAAAGAAAACATATAATAAATTTGAAAAAGATTAAATTTGGAGCCTAAAAATCATACTTAAAATATTTAATTTAGGATAAACTTTATTAATACTAAATAGCATCTTGTCGCCCACAAGTATTCACAGGATGGAGAGTCAAGCCCATCAATATGATTCAAATTAAATGAATAAGTTCACATTCATTACACTAAATTTACATTTTAATTATACTATATGAAGTTTTTATTCTATTATTCATAGAGCACTATAGTGTGGAGGCATTTTATTATAAAGTAAGACATAATACTTCATTCCCCCAAATAAAAATTTCTTCATACTTCAATTTAATTTCTATGTGAACCATCAGGACTGTTCTGGTTTCAATTGATTACTTGAGGATTTACAAAATGAATAAAATAAGACTTGTGGAAATTTTAAAATAAGCTATTGACTCCTTGTTTTCAGCATAGGGACGAACCCTTAGAATAAGGTTCACTTCTTAAAATAAGGAGGTAACTAGAGGGGGAAAGTATACAAAATAAAGTCCTTCACCTTGCTCAAGCAAAAGAGGATCCACAAAGGATGCTCTGTGCAGAACTGAGACCTCAGAATGTGTAACAGTCACGGAGGGGACATGGTGGCCCATCATCCTGTGGGGATCACTGTCATCGGGATCATAGTTCACCTCCATAAGCACCAGTTTGGTCAAGACCATCAGAAGCAGCATGTGTGTTTATGGCAGTGTGCTAGGACAGGAAGAAATGTCAGCACTCAGACATCTTAGGAAGCTGCGTTAATTCTCCCTGAGTGCCACGAAATGGTTCCAGAAAGCGGCCTGGAAGCTGTTAGGGAGTGGCAACAACTGGCCACCGCTCAGTGGCGTCTCCTCTGGATGCAAGCAGAACTTGATATTCTTCCTCCCCTGGTTAATTCTGCATTAAGGGTCATCACTTGGTTCCTTGCTGAATATTAAACAGGAGAAAGGGGAAGGCTGAGGATTTGGAATAAGACTCAAGGTTACTATTTAACACTTCCACTTAATGCAGTGAGCTCAGACTCTCATTACCCTTCCTGTCATACTCAATACCATGCTCACCTCCAAGCCTCCACCTAGGCTGGCTCCTTTCTTTTCTGACCCAGCTCAAAACATCATCCTTGTCATACTCTCTTCTCCGAGCCTAGCATCCGTATCGCCCTTATGAATACTTTAGTACACGCAGTTCTCTCTCCATCCTAAACTATCTCGGTGGAAATCTGTACCCCAACAGGACCGAGTCCCTCTGGATTAGACATCACATCTTGGGCAAAAAATCACATTGTGAGTTTAACTCGGGTACCAGGGCGACACACCTCACAGCAGATGAGCTGGACTCTGTGTGTTTGGCATTCCATTAACAGGGACACCAGATGACTAGAATTTCACATTAATGCAACATTGATAATAACCCAGGGGCGCTGAAAACTGTTCAGGAATCAGACGGAAGTTTAATTATGTTTGGCTTTACTTTGGCAATTTTGTACATTAGATTATTTAGCAATTTAGCAATTTGGGTTATTAAACAACAAATAAAACTAAGTATTTTAACAATTTTGATGATCAGAGAGCTGATGATCCACAAAGGTAATTAAAGCATCTCTAGTAATATGTGATTTTCCTCCATGTACCAGTGCACTGTGTTTTCTAAACAAGATAAAAAGCTGTTCATTTGGATGTTCCTATCTATAACATAGCTGGAAAAAATAATAATTAAATCTTAACACTTGACACGGAAGACAACAAGCAACCTTAGAATGGAGACTACACATCCTGTCTGCACTGTGCACAATCAGAACATGAAGTGCCCTTTGCCCACTGCCAGTGAGGTCCTCAAAGAATGTTCTCTTGGGGGGCTGCCAGGGTTTTGTACTGCTATCTGAGGAAGCGTTCTGGGAGGTGCCCATGAGCTAAAACAGCAGGGAGTTCCGACTCGGAAACATTTTAGCATTTTAATTTTTATTACACTTTAAACCATGCAAGCACAGCCCTCAGAAAAAGGAAAACTTGCTTACGAACTTTACTTTTCCTTTAATGAGCCCATTAATTTTTCTTCTAAGTGTAAGCTGCCGGACGATGCCTGGCTTACTTACATAATTGATATCATGGCATGCCAGGCCCCCACTCCCCGCACCCCTCGCCGCTGCAATTCAAATCTTATAATGTCCCATTGTCACTGCCTGGGAGCTGGCATGAGGTTTTCCAGCAGTCAATTCCTTCAGCAAGGACTGCCTTTGTGGAAAGGGGAAAAAAACCTTATACTTAGCACATTGAGAAGCTGAGTTTAAAAAAAAATTTTTTGGAAAAAAAAGGAGGAGGAAATTGTTATAATTATAGTGGGAGCTTTTGCATGCAAATCCAGTCTTCCTTGGGGAAATCTGCATACTCTCTATAAGGAATCCCCAGGCCAAAGTACACATTATGCTTTTCAGCTCATCTTTAAAGCAATGCACTTGCTCAGAAATCGTACTGGGGAGTAGTCCATGCATATTCCCCAGGCTCGCACCAGATATGCTGTTTATAAAAGAAAGGACTTTACAAGGTGCTTTGAAATATTCAAAAGCTATATTGCCTATCCCAGAGGAACCAACTGTTAATAATCAAGGTGAAATAACCAGTAAGGCATGTATTCCAACAGGTCTCCAAAACTTAACCGAATTCTTGTTCATTAAATACATTCTAAAAGGTTTTCTCCAGCTCTCACTACTTCAACTAGGCCCAAGAAAAATGGGTCACAATCATTCTGAAATGTTAAGATTCAGGGAGATGATAGATAGATGATAGATAGACAGATGGGAGAGAGAGAGAAAGAGAGAGAGAGGGGTGTGTGTGTGTGTGTGTGTGTGTGTGTGTGTATGGTATCCGGGATTGAACCCAGCGGCACTCTACCTCCGAGCTACATCCTCAGCCCTATTTTTTATTCTTTATTTTGAAACAGGTCTCACTAAGTAGCTGAGACTGGCCGCAAACCTGGATCCTCAGGTCTCAGCCTCCCAAGTACTGGGACTCCAAGCATGCGCCACCACGCCCAGCTATAGATTCAGGGATATTCTGTGGTAATACAGAAAGGGAGCATCCAAATTAAGGACCTACTTTAAATTTAGTCTAAACACGAGGCAAATATGCATCTGCCTTTAACTTTAGAAATATATTTTAAATAATGACCTTGACTGAAAGGTGATAGTAATACGTTCTACTGACTGACTTTAAGGACACATTTTTATCTATTTTACAGTTGAAAAGCACTTTGAGAAGGCAATATACCATTCTAAATTAAGGTAATTATTGCTGTATGGAAGAAAATCCCTAAGTTCCATGAGAATCAGTGATGGCAAGCCATTCCCAGACTATTTTTATAATAAATTAACTATCGTCAAATGAGTTATCCATCAGTAGGAGAAAACTATCCATTTGCATTAAAAGAGGTCTATTTTTATCAGACCTTTCCAAAGCAAATAAGTCAGCAGTGGCTTTGGGAACTATGAATCCACAAGCTTTGATGGCAGCTGTCCCAAATTAAAGTTTTGTTGGAATGGGTGGGTGGAAGATGGAAACTAAATGGGTATAAACATTTCATACCTCAGAACCTTTCAAGATGGTTCCCAAAGAGTTGAAATTTTGCATACTCTCTATATGGGTCAGGCCCCAGCTTTGTAAGTGGAACTTTTATAGATGGGATATTTCCAAAAATAACAATGAGGGAAAGCAATGTTTAAAAAAAATGTTTAAAAGTGGAAAACATAGCCGGGTGTGGTGGCACACACCTGTAATCCCAGTAATTGGGAGGCTGAGACAGGAAGATCACAGGTTCAAAGCCAGCCTCAGCAACTTAGTGAGACCCTAAAAAACAAAATAGGACTGGGGATGTAGCTTAGAGGTAGAACACCCCTGGGTTCCATCCATCCACAGTACAAAAAATGTAGAAAATATTTATAATATATTAGGCAGAAAAAGGAGGCTAAAAAAGTGGAATATATCAATTTTTTTTCAGTACTGAGGATTGAACGCAGGGGCATTCTACCACCGAGCTACACCCCCAGCCCTATATTTTTTTATTCTTTATTTTAAAACAGGGTCTCACTACGCTGCGGAGGGCCTCACTAAGTTGCTGAGGCTGGCCGCAAACCCAGATCCTCCTGTCTCAGCCTCCCAAGTACTGGGATTACAAGCGTGCGCCACCATGCCCGGCTGGAAGACATCAATTTTATAAAACAAAAAATGAATGAGACCCACATTGCCCTCTACAGAACACCGCTGAACCATGTCACAGGGGCACTGGCAAAGTGGTTCTGTGTCCAGACCTCTCCGCTGTGCCCAACACATCTCCACAGGTGGAAGAGAGTCACAGACACCTGAGGAGGGCACGGGCCACAAAGCCAAGCCCAACATCGGTCAGTTTGTCACTCTCCAAACATGCCAAGCTTTCTTTCTTTCTCCCAAAACATCTGTTAACATTCTTAGCAGCTCCTCTTGGAAACAATTTGTTAAATGTACATTGAATCATTGCTTAATGAATACAAGTAGACACAGAGACTGGTGAAAGACCGGAGAGAACAAGAGTAAGATGTCAAAAGTGGAGAGCCGGGCGTGGTGGCGCACGCTTGTAATCCCAGGATTTGGGAGGCTGAGACCAGAGGATCCAGGTTCATGGCCAGCCTCAGCTACTTAGTGAGGCTCTCCACACTTAGTGAGACCCTGTTTCAAAATAAAGAATAAAAAATAGGAGCCGGGCGTGTTGGCTCACGCTTGTAATCCCAGTACTTTGGGAGGCGGAGACCGGAGGATCCGGGTTCGTGGCCAGCTCAGCTCTCTCTCTCTGTCTCTGTCTCTGTCTCTCTCTCTCTGTACTTAGTGAGGTCTTCCGCAACTTCATGGGACCCGGTTCCAAAATAAAGTATAAAAAATAGGGCCGGGGGTATAGCGCAGAGGTAGAACGCCCCTGGGTTTAATCCCTGGTACCACAAAATAATAATAATAATAATAATAATAATAATAATAGGGCTGGGGTATAGCTAGGAGGTAGAATGCCCCTGGAATCAATCCCTAGTACCTAAAAAAAAAAATAATGTCAAAAATGAGAATCTGTGGGCTAGGGGACTTCAGATTATATTAATTTTTTCTAGTTTTTTCCACAACAAATCCATATGACTTTCATCGCCTGGGAACACACACACACACACACACACACACACGCACGCGCGCGTTTTAGGAAGGCAAAAGCCCCACCCTGCTCAACTCTATTTTAAACCGAATGGCTTAAAAGTACATTTTATACTTTATTTATTTATTTATTTATTTATTTATTTATTTATTTATTTATTTTGCAGTACCGGGGATTGAACGCAGGGGCGTTCTACCTCCGCGCTACGCCCGCGGCCCTATTTTTTTAGACTTTATTTTGAAACCGGGTCTCACGAAGTTGCGGAGGGCCTCACTAAGTAGAGAGGGAGAGAGAGACAGAGACAGAGACAGAGAGAGCGCGTGCGCACATGCACGAGCTGAGGCTGGCCGCGAACCCAGATCCTCCGGTCTCTGCCTCCCAAAGTACTGGGATTACAAGCGTGCACCACCACGCCCAGCTACATTTTATACTTTAAATGCCAACACATTAAATTGGAGAAAGGTAGAAAGATCTGGTAATCTGTAGATTGCCACAAGGGGACCAGCTATAAAAGAAATGGACTCAGCTTAAACACTGTTCTCAGATTTCTGGTGTCCTATGAAAATAAACGAAGCCAGGAGTCCAGCCTGGCAAAAGATGAAGGATAACCTAGCCCACTACTTTCCTGCTTATTCTCTCCAACGCCAACCACTCCACAGCAGCCTTCAGGTGAAGCGTAGAATGTGTGGAGGTGATCTAAACACTGTTTACGCCTTTTATGTTCCATCATGACAGAGTGCGCAAAACGAGGAGAAAGCACAGCTTGCAAGATGTTCCTATGGATCCAAGACAGTAACATATAGATCATTTGAAAGATGTTTAAATCCTATTTTTTTTTGTTTTGTTTGTTTGCTTGTTTTTTTTTTTTTTGGTACTGGGGATTGAACCCAGAGGCATTCTACCTCTGAGCTACACCCCTAAGCCCTATTTTATTTTTATTTTTGAAATAGGGCATCACTAAGTTGCTGAGGGCTAGCTAGTCTACTGAGGCTAGCCTCGAACCTGTGATCCTCCTGTCTCCACCTCCCAAGTACTGGAATTACTGGCATGCGCCACCATGCCCAGCTCTAAATCCTTCGTTTTAAAGATTTCCATTTTGTTTAAATATTAAATGCTAATCAGTACAAGCATTTAGACCGGAGGATCCGGGTGCACGGCCAGCCTCAGCTACTTAGTGAGGCTCTTCGCAACTTAGTGAGACCCTGCTTCAAAATAAAGAATAAAAAATATGGCTGGAGGTGTAGCTCGGAGGTAGAATGCCCCTGGGTTCAATCTCCAGTACTGCAAAAACAAAAAAAAAAAAATATATATATATTTTTTTTTACATATCTGTTTCAACTATAATTTTTATTACACATATTTTGTAATAGTACAATTCCAAACAATACAGTTGAAAGGATACATGTTAGCCTTGATTATTTTCTATGCTGAGTTTCAAAATGCCCTACAAATTAAAACACTGAAAAATAGCTGAGAGCTATTCAATAAAATGCCCATTTATTAATCATAGAAAAACTTGTAATCTTCTCTGTTGAAACTTGCCCATGAACTTGAATACTGAACTCACAGAACATGAGGCCTATCTCGAAGAGTGAAACTTGCCTTCCGTGCCCAACATCCCAACACTGAGACCGAAATCCGTTAAGTGGCGCAGTCGAGGTCGCAGTGCCACTTAAGGACAACACAAAGCCAGATGACAATGTCCAGAAGACTAAGATTTTGGAGCCATAACTGAGAACTCCCTGAGTTAATTAAGACAATGACTGCATTTCAGCCCTGGCAAGAACAAAGAGATAATATTTATGTGAGAATGAACTTACTCCATCTGTGCCTGACACACAGATCTTTCCTTCACTGTACTGGGCGCACACTCCAACTTCTTCTGCCTGTTTTCCAAATAACTCCTGACTGATGCCAGAAAAGATCCTCCTGTTATTCTATCTGAGCCCAGCTTTCCTAACTTGATAAACACTGGAATATGTGTACTGTGTACATGTGGGGAGAGGGAGAGGTGTATTAAATCAAGAAGCAATCACTGTCCCCTACTGCTCTCCCCCAAAAAAGCAATCATTTCATTTCCCAAATTTGTGTATTTAGACTCCATGTGAATTTTTCACCTGTGATGATGGTAAGATTTCCCTTTCCAACAGGGAAACTGCCAACAGTATAAAGTTTTATTTTAATATTCTTTAATATTTTATAGAGAAAGGCCTAGAAGTATAATTTTTTTAATCAAATCACCCGGCCAGAGAAGAAATTCTGGCAGAGCTATACTCTTACAGTACCAGGATTTTATCAATGCTTATGGCTTGAGACCTAGAAATATGAGTGCCAGCTTTTTTTCTGAAGGGGATCAAGGTATATTGTATCAGAGAAACTATTCATCTACAAAGAATAGACACATTTTCAAGCCTGTTCAGGACAAGGCTACTATTCAATACAGCTAATTGTTGTTTGTTTTTGGCATTTTACATTTCTGGGACTCAATAAAGATTACTAAGCCGAGTGTGCTGGTGCGCACACCTGTAATGCCAGTACTTGAGAGGCTGAGACAGGAGGATCGCAGGTTTGAAGCCAGCCTCAGCAACTTAGCGAGGTTCTCAGCAACTTACTGAGACCCTGTTTTCAAATAAAAAATAAAATAGGGCTCAGGGTATAGCTCAGAGGTAGAATGCCCCTGGGTTCAATCCCTAGTACATCAAAAAATAAATAAAAAAATAACACTTACTAGACACCTGTTTTTTTCCTAAATAACTACTTCATATATCCTTTTCCTTCTCCCCTCCCCTCCTCCTACTCCTACTCCTCCCCCTTCCACTTCCTCTTTTTCTTTCTCCCTTGAAATTGACTTTAATTTCTCAATGGGCTTTTGTCCCACAAATGTACCAAGTTTGACAACTGCATCAGCATCAACCAGCTTGATAATTAAATTAAACTCTCTTATAGCATACGGGGAAATTGCCTTTCAGTAATTTCAGTTTACTTTTCTTTCTTTCCCTTTTTGGCTGCTATATCCAATTTTAATGGTAGGGTATATAATTGTCATTCCTGACAACAAAATGAGAAGACACTGTTCTTTTTGAATTCTTAAAATGATAGTAATTAGTATCACTACCATCATCATCATCGACTCCATGCTTTGCAATTCACACACCAACAAGAAACTCAAGCTGATGTGTTGTACTGGTCCAACTTTTGTACTAGCACTCTGTTGGGTCTAGTCGCAGTTCTCATTTTCTTTGACAGCCCTCTTATTACTCCTCCCTCCTTGAAACACTATCAATGCCTTTTGAGACACTATCTGTCCTTGGTTTTCTTCCCTCTTCTTCAGTTCTCTCTTAACCTGATCCTTAACATTGATTCTTCCTGACTTCCCTGCCCTTTAAGAGCAAGTCCCATAGATCAGTCCTTAGGCTCCAGTTTCCCGTCTGCATTCCCTTCTGTAGTGATCTCACAACTCTCACATTTGCACACCTTCAGCCCAGACCTCTCCCTGGATTCCAGACTCTTATATCTAACTGTCTTGGTCATCATCCTCACTGATGTAATCCAAAGCAACTGACCATACAACTTAGAGGAAGGTAGATGTATTTGCTCAGAGTTTTTGGAGATTTCAAAGTCCAGTCTATGTCAGGCTGGGTCTGTGGAGCTCAGGGCATAGTGAAGGGAAGCAGAGAGAGAGAGAGCAAGCAAGGGCTCTGCTCTCACATCATGGAGACCAGAAGCAAGAATGCAAGGGGATTCAAAGACACAAGCACAGTCCCTAAGGGACCCACCTTCTGAACCATACCCCACTGGCCTAAGTTACCACCCAGGCCGTGGTAAATACATCACAATGGAATTACTGATGTGATTACAACCCTCATGACTTAATTATGTCAACTCTGAACATTAATACATGAGGTCTTCAGGGGATAGTCTATATGTAACCATAATTCCAATCAACTACTGGTTATATGTATCTTCACTGAGACATGTAATAGGATTCTCAAATATTACAGATCCAAAACTAACTCCTGAGCTTTCCTGTCCAAACTTCCTGCAACACAGTCTTCCATACTTTATTAAGCAGCACCCCCATCCTCATGTTGAACAAGCCACAAACCTTAGAATCCCCCTCACCACATTTCCCTTTCTCATACCCTACATGCAATTCCTAAGCAAATCATGGACTCTACGTACAAAAGAGATGGAGTCTCTGACCCTGCACACAACCTTCACCCTCCCACCACCATTGCTCAAGTCCACATCACTATGTCCTCCCTGTTGTCACAACCACCTCCCATGTGACGCTCCTGCATCTGATGTTACCCCCTTACCATCTCTTCTGAAGTCAGCAGCCAGGTGAGTCTCTTCAGAGAGAAGCAACATCATATCACTGTTGGGTTCAGATCCCTTCAATTGTCCCCATTTCACTCCTACAGGCCACTAGGAAAGACCTCCAGAATCTGCCTCCCACTTCTGCCCAGTCTCCCAGTGCACACCCTTTGCTCCACTCAGTCGCACCAGCCTCCTTGCTCTTCAGTAGACACAGGAGGCTCGCTTCTGCCCTGGACTGCTTGCATTTGCCACCCCCACCCCACCCACAGGACACAGGGCTCTACCTTATGGCCTTGACTCAAAGAACTCCTGCTCACGGAGGCCTTCCCTGATCATCTTTTCTACAACTCTAACATGCCCTATGGTCTCTCGTCCCTTTTTTCTCTGAAATAATTATCAGTACCTACATAATTTTGATTTTTTTTAGTGTTCTGTCTTTTCCACTGGAATAAAACATCAAGCCAGTTTTTAACTTTTTAAACTGTTTTTTTAACTTCTGAAGCCCTAGTTCCTAGAATGAGGTAGGGGTACAGTCCAAAATTTTTGAATATAATAAATGCTCCCCTATAACCTTTTCTTTTTTACTTACAAAGGGCCATGATCATCTTTCCACACAAATAAATGAATGACTAATGCAAAGGCAGAGGGTCATAGTTGAAGCTCGGTGATATTTACACAGGGATTTTTTATGCTATTCTTTCTACTTTTGAATATATTTGAAATTGTCGATAATCTTAAAAATATGTAGTATACATTTGCTTGGCTTTTTTTATGTGTGTGGTACTGGGGATTGAGCTGGAGAGCATTGTACCTCCAAGCTACACCCCCAGACCTTTTTTGTTTGTTTGTTTTGAAACAGGGTCTCACTATGGTGCTGAGAGTCTCCATAGGTTGCTGAGGGTGTCCTTGAACCTGCAATCCCCCTGTCTCAGCCTCCTAAGTACTGGGATGACAGGTGTGTGCCACCACGCCCAGCTTGCTTAACTATCTGTAGTGACTACATAGTACTCCACCGCCTGACTCTATCATAAAGTAACTATTACCTTACTTTAGGATATTTGGGCTCCATCTTCTTTACTTCACCAAAAGAGGTAGAAATAAATCTTGCACAACTATCTGAATATAGCCTTACAACAAGTTCCTAGAAAAAGAAGAGTTCCACTTTTAAAATTTAATCCATACTGCCAGTATTTCCTCCAGAAATTCTGAACCAATGTCTACTCCTAGGAGCACATTGAAGCAGTGCTATTCAAAGAGTGGTGGACAGAATGTTACCAGATTGCAAACTGCTCATTACTGGTTCACAATGAGACAGGTGCAGAAATTGAGAGTAAACACTGAGAAACATTGAAGGCAATCTGGCAGGGTAATTTTATGTCTGGTGATCATTTTATATGTATGCATACATATGAATACATTTATATGCATATATATTTGGTTTTGTATATTCTTTATTTTCTTTTCCTAGATTTTTTTTGAGCTGCTAGGAATCAAGCCCAGGACCTTGTGCATGCTAAACAAGCATTCTAACACTGAGCTATATCCTCAGCCCCCCAGCTTATTTTTACTATATTTCTACAAACATATCAGTGAAAAAAGAGTCTAGGAAAAATGATCTTTCAACACAGTTTAAGAAAAAACTGCATTATTTGTTTATCTACACCAACCATGACCAGTTGCAGAATCTTTCTGTTTTTGCTTTAACTATCGTTTCTGTTACCGAGCAATAATGAACCATGGCTGCTTAACTGGCACTTTTAATTGCTGGCATGTTTGCCCGTCTTCTCATACACTGCTGACCCCATATTCATTATTTTACGAATTACCTTTTTACATGTTACCCACAACTCTATTATGATGTTCACCTTATGAAGAATATTGTAAGAGCTTATTTTAAAAGCTCTTTGAATATCAGGGATATCAGACCTTGTTCATTGTGCGGATTATAAACATTTCCAAGTACATTGTGTATCTCTCAAACAAGTTGAGATTATTTTCCACTATACCAAAATTTTTAAAAATGAAAGTAAAGATTTAAAATGTTGTATGTAGTTACTCTGTGTGTGTGTGTGTGTGTGTGTGTGTGTGTGTGTTTTACTGAGGATTGAACCCACAGGCATTCTACCTCTGTGCTACACCCCAGCCCTATTTTATTTTTATTTTGAAACAGGGTCTTGCTAGGTTGATGAGAGTCTCATTACTTGCTGAGGCTGCCCTCGTACCTGTGATCCTCCTGTCTCAGCCTCCCAAGTACTGGGATTGCAGGCATGCGCCACTGAGGCCAGCTTTGTAGTCACCTTTTTTAAACCTTTTTTTCATGGTTTCTACTTAGAATGCCTTCCCTCCGCACCACAAGATTGTAAAAGTATCTATACATTTTACTCATATTAATAGTTTACATTGTTATATTTACAATTCTGGTCTCTAGAATTATTTTTACTTAAGTGTCCTGTTTTATTTTTCCAGATGATAGGGAGGTGTCTAGACACCTTTTATTGAGTAATTCATCTTTTTCCTGCTTATCTGAAATACCAACCTTATCACATTCTAAATTAGCATATATACATTCTAAACATAGATTCTCCATATTTTATTCATTAATGTAGCCTTATATCAATACCACTGTTCAACCATCATTGATTCATAATACTCTTTAAGACCTGAGATGACAAGTCCTCTGATAATTATTCTTTATAATTCTGGAATAGTTGATAGGTTCACTCTTCCTGATGAAGTTCCGAATCACTCTGTCAAATTCTCCAGTTGTGATTGGAGTTGAATTGAGTTTATCACTTAACTGAACAAAGCTGGCATCTTTGTATTACTGTACTGAATCTGGCTTTCCAAGAACGAGATATCACTCTTCACTGATTTGAAATTTATTTTATATCCTATAATTAAGTTTTGTGGTTTCCTTACTTAGTTCCTACACATTCCTGGGCAAATTACTGCCAACTTTTGTATTGTTATTGTAAGTGAAATCTCTTTTTAATACTATTTTCTAACTTTATATGGGTGGTTAAATCATCATCAATCAATATTTGCTTATTTAGTGCATAAGCAAGGACAGGCTGAATCAACAATCATGATATTTCTAATAGCTGTTCAGGTGAGTCTAAACATACTCTATTACTTCCATTCATATCTCCATTAACTCATTTAAAGAAATCAAACACCTGTTAGACATGTCCCAAAATATAGCTACAATTGAAAATTAGTCGGCTTCTGTCACAAACAAATTTGAAAAATAGATAGTCAAAACAATAGTTTGTCTTTTTGTCTTACTCATATAATTTATGCTCCATTTTCCATTGTAGAGTTGTTACTGGGAAAGACTATAAATGTGACCATGAAAGATTTCGATTCAGTGGTTGGGGGTACAGCTCAGTGGTAGAGTGCTTGCCCTGCACGTATGAGGCCCTGGGTCTAGTCCTCAGCACCATGAAAACAAACACAAACAAACAAAAAGAGTTTCTATTCAGAAACATGTGGCATTCCAAATTAGTGAAGAGCCCTCTGTCATCCAATAATTTAGATCCATGTCCCCTCAATCCAGTGTCCCACCATTCACTATGTTGTCACAGTCATCTACATCCAACCCGAGGAAGAAAGAAGAAAGAGCATGGGGTTTAGAAGTCCAGTCCCAGATTGAACACACATTATTCTGCTCACATTCTGTTGGAGAGAAAACACCAGGCAGCTCACCCACATACAATGGAGGCTGTTTCACCAGTCCTCCCTGTAGGGTGGCTGTGCACTATAGTAACACCTTCCTATAACGGGCTGAGTACATGTTATGATGGACAGCTGGCGATCTGTCCCTGGGGTGATGGTCCCACTGCCAGGCAAGGCTCTGACACTTATCATGGAATGTGAAGAAGGAGACCACAGAGATTTCACCCCAAGGGTAGGCAGCCTACCTGTGACACAATCGCGCGTAGAGTGAGGAATTCCCCAATGGGCCACACAGGTGCCACTCCAAAGAGGAAGATGTGGCACCACAGAGATGACACACAGTCACACAGACGCTGCGTGTGCCAAAGTGGGGAATCAGCACGCAGGAAGAACAGACAACCTGCTAAGAACTCAAAACACAACACAAAACAATATGTGAGTCTATTCATCCTGGAAAACAAAGAAAAGAGGCAGACTGACCTAGCCCGTGGGGGAGGGAGCCAGAAGGAAGCTCACCAAGTGCTGTGTGCACGTGTGCCCCTATCACTCTGAACTACCTTATGATGTGACACTACAATGCACCAATAAATGTATGTATGTATATGTGTGTGTGTGTGTGTGTGTGTGTGTGTGTGTGTGTGTGTGTAGAGAGAGAGAGAGAGAGAAGAAATACAGTTACTGTTCATAGCCAACACTTTGGATTAGACTGAGTGTAAGAAACAATTATAAACAGGACTCTCTACCAAAAGAAAAAGTTGTGGCTCCATTACTAAATTTGTTCCATTACTAAATGAGACTGGGTTGTTTGAACCTGTTACATGTATCCTTTCATTAGAGGATTCCTTTCCATAAGAGAATGTCAAGATATCTTACTTGTGCTATAATAGATTTAAGGAATCACTGATGTGTGGTTTCTCTTAATGTTTTTTTTTAATTACCCTGTTAAATCAGGCGTGGTGGCGCACCCTTGTAATCCCAGTACTTGGGAGGCTGAGACAAGAGGATTGAAGATTCGCAGCCAGCCTCAGCTACTTAGTGAGGCCCTCTGCAACTTAGTGAGACCCTGTTTCAAAATAAAGAATAAAAAGAGGGCTGGGGGTGTAGCTCAGAGGTAGAATGCCCCCTGGGTTCAATCCCCAGCACCGCAAAAAAAAAAAGAAAAATTACCCTGTTATTATTCCACATGGAAGGGGATGTGTATTGGAACAGGGGAATCTAGACTAGGCTCCTGACACGCACAGAAAAGCTGTACTCTTCAGTATTTCTCTTTTGTTCTCAGGGGTTGACTGTTACATCTATTGTGCTTTTGGCCCTGGTCACCCACGCTAGATCTGGACACCCCCACCATGCTGCTGCCTGGCCAGGGAGGGACAGAATCCTAAACCACCATCTGCCTCTCTGAGTCATCACTCCACAGTTCCTGTGTGGCAACTGTAAGGTCCCATTCCTGGTCCCCCAGCTGGAGGTCAGGAAAGACACAAAAGAGGGCATATCTGTTTGGGGAGTAAAGAGGAACAAGGCACTCTCACCCACCGCCTTCATACAATGATGGATGCCCCCAGATTCAGCACGCACATGCCCCCCCACACACACAATGCTAGGAATGAACCCAGGGCTTTGAGCATGCTAGGCAAGTGCTCTACCACTGAGCTACACTCCCAGCCTAGGAAATTCTTAATTTAAATTTAAATGACTACACAGGACTACCAGTATTCATACTGAAGACTACATCTAACCAATCCAGTATGTAAGAAATGGGTCCTTTTTTAGAAGGACATTCCCCCACTGACCCCAGTAACTCAGTCTAATACACCTTGTCTTTCCCAACAAATGCATTTGGTATCAGTGAAATAGGATTTGCTAGAGTGGCCCCAGCCCACGGACACATGCGGCTTGGAAAGAGAAAGGATGAAAGAGTGGAGTGAGGAAGCTTTGGCCACTGGGGGCCAGATGGTCTCCATGATCTGGAGCAACAGCTGTGCTATGATCAGTGACTAAAGGAAAAATTTACCAGTGGGATTGAGAGATGGATCCAGCACCCAGAGAGCTGGTCAACTGTATGCATAGGAAATGCAAGGTAATAAGAAAAAAGCAAATTATACTGTAGGTGTTGTTATCTGTAATAGCTAAAATGAAAATAGAGGAGAGGGCCAGTCCAGCCTTGAGGATGGGCCAAGCTCAGATACTGGTCTGTCAAGTGCTGTTAAGTAGGGATGATTCCTAAGCAAGAAGCTCTAACTATATTTTTAAACCTTAGGTCAGAAATCCTAAGGGCCAGCCAGGCGTGGTGGTACCCACTTTAATCCCAGTACTTGGGAGGCTGAGACAGGAGGATCGCAGGTTTGCAGCCAGCCTCGGCAACTTAGCAAGGCTCTCAGCAACTGAATGAGGCCCTGTTTCCAAATAAGAAATAAAATCAGGCTGGGGTTGTAGCTTGGAGGTAGAATGTCTCTGGGCTCAATCCCCAGCACCAAAAAAGAGAAAGAAATCCTAAGGGCCTAATGGGGGTGGGTTACCCTTCACTCCATCTGGCAAAATTGTGGGTCAGACAGAATGCACCTATGTTGCCTGGTAGTAAATATTGCCCGCCAGTTCTGTAGTTGTGTAAGCTCGCCCTGTCTGAATGGGACGGGACCTTGGCACGGGGGTGGGGTGTTGGAGGAGACTTATTAGACTAGCAGACTAGACCAGCAGAGTGGCCAATACTAGTGCCCCTTGCAAAAGGTGGGAAGTTTAGGTATTAATGAAGAGAAGGTGGAATAGTAGCTGCTTTGGCTAAAGGAGGAAATAAAGAGTCTATGAATGGAGGGAAATTCAATATCCCCTTAACACCTCAAAAGCGGCTCAGAGCAAGAGACAACATGGTTTCTTAGCCCAGTTTCACCAGATGCCTGAAAGGGTGAAGCCATATGTTTGTCAAGACCATTCCTGCATTTGGAACCTGAGGAGATGGCACACAAGCCAGCAAAACTGAGTGGCCTCATCCTGGGGACATATTCAATCTACATGACAGTAGAATGGATGAATTATTAATCACTAGATGAGATTCTGGCAACATGGCCATATCTTTTGCTTCATATATCTGTTTCTATAAGAAGTCTATGTTCAAAAACCTGTAATATTATGAAATACATATTATGTTTTTCTCCATAGTTCCAGACTCATACCTCCCTCCCCAAGGCAGGCCATAGAAACTAGAATTTTCCTTCCCCAAGGAGGGTCATAGAAATTCTAATTTTCCCTCAGCCTTTCTGTCATTAGGAGCTGGCTATAAAGAAGTTCGCTGACCTACCCTTGTCCAATAGTACATCAAAAGACCCTCCTTCTATACCCTGAGCAGAGGAGTGCCGAACAGAGAGGGCAAGAAGAATCTAAGTAGACAGGCCTTGCTTGGTGTTCCAGTCCAGTCTGGTAGCAATCATGCCTGTGTAATGAAGCCTCCATAGAAATCTAAAAGGACAAGGTTCAGAGAACAGAACACTTGGAGGTTCTGGGGAGGGTGGCACCCCCAGAGAAATCATGGATGCTCCTTCCCTTCTCTCATGTCTCCCCCTATGCCTCTGTAACCTTTGTAATGTTCTGTATCCTTCATAATGTTCTTTACAATAAAGCTGTAAACTTAAGTGAATGTTTCCCTGAGTTCTATGAGCCGCTCAAGCAAATTAACTGAGCCCAAGGAGGGGGCTGTGGGAACCCTGATTCATAGCCAGTGGTTCCGAAGCAGGTAAAAGAACCTGGGGCTTGGCTTGGGACTGGCTTCTGAAACTGAAGGGGCAGGGGACAGTCCTGGGGACTGAGACCTCGATCTGTGGGGTCTGATGCTGTCTCCAGATAGACAGGGTCAGCAGAGAGTTGGATTAAAGGACACCCACCTCGTGTCCTCTGCATAATTAATTGCTTACTTGGTGCTGGGAAGAAGTCCCCACATGTCTGATGTCACAAGTCTTCTGTGTTGATTTCGGTATGAGTACAGGGGGAAACACTGGCACTTTGCTTTTCTTAGTCACAAATATGTACAAAGCAAACATGTGGGTGTTTAATTATTCTGTTTAAAGACATTCTAGCTCTATCTTGGTTCAGTCCTAAACTGACTCAGATGCCTTCGCCAGGCACTAGACACTGGTCTTTCAATTTATCTTAAAAAGGCTAAATATTCATCTCAGCTTCAACTCCTCTACTTCTAATTTAGAGATCTGAATACATGTGTGTTCTCTATACTAGATTTCCAATGATCTAGTATGTGTCATAATTTTCTCTTTTTACTACCTAGAGGCGGATAAGTGATTTATAAATACTACGTAGGCAACTGCTTTGGGAGCTGTCAGAGAAGGGAACTGAGCCATGCTCAGGGTGGCGATGGCCTGGAGCTGCACCAGGGACTGAGAGCTGTAGGTGAAAAGTCCTGAGACTGAGAGAAGAACGAGGAAAGACCCCACCAGCATCACAGATGTGAGATTATAAATAAAACAGGGAAGGGATGATTCCACATCAGAACTTCTCTGCCCAGAAATTACCTAAGAGCTAAAATCTTAGAATCTGAGAGTGAACTAGAGGGTAATATTTAAGGGCAATGATGCAAGGTGAGTCATGACCACTATGATTTTGGAAACATCCCCCAAATCTAAGGGGATCCTA
The DNA here is from genome assembly GCA_004027185.1 of Glis glis. Taxonomy (NCBI): domain Eukaryota; kingdom Metazoa; phylum Chordata; class Mammalia; order Rodentia; family Gliridae; genus Glis; species Glis glis. The sequence goes on from PVJS01025926.1 coordinate 23,469, forward strand.
TGACTTGGGGTGAGCACCCATTGGGCACACCACAGGACTTGGGCCTAGGGCCTTCCCAGTCTCCACTGGTACTTCTCTGGATACACGCTCTCATTGAAGCAATGTCCTCAAATCTATCTCCCACACAATACACCCGAGAATACCCACAACCTCGTCACAGCTGATGAAGTATCAAGAAAACCAAAACCCACTCTCCCAAAAAGAAATCCCACAGAAAACTGAAAAACATGACAACTTTTGCTGGCCACAGATCACTCCATGCTTCCAAATTCTGAGTTTCCTAGGAAGATGTCACCCACTGAAGAGATGAACATATTTTATCAGGATGTGCTGAAATGAATCTACTGTGAGATGTTCCCTTATCTCATATCACATGCATTGACAGCTGCAGACATCAACTATCCTCTTAAAACAGTTACTATTCATTTAGTAAGTTAGTTAGTTAGTTAGTTGTGGTACTGGGTGTTGAACCCAGGGGCCTTCTACCTCGAGCTACATTCCCAGAACTTTTTACTTTTTGTTTTGAAACATGGTCTCACTAAGTCACTGAAAGTCTCACTAACTTGCTATGATCCTCCCATCTCAGCCTTCCAAATACTGGGATTACGGGCATGTGCCACCACACCTGGCTTATTTTTTATTTTTAAAGAATAGCAAACTCAATATTGGACTTAAAGCTGTGCGTGGTAGCTCACGCTTATAATCCCAGTACTTGGGAGGCTGAGACAGGAGGATCGCAGGTTCACAGCCAGCCTTAGCTACTTAGTGAGGCCCTCTGCAACTTAGTGAGACCCTGTTTCAAAATAAGAATAAAAAATAGGACTGGGGGTGTAGCTCGGAGGTAGAAAGCCCATGGGTTCAATCCCCAGTTCCACCAAAAAAAAAAAAAAATTGAACTTAGAACTATAAGGTTTTAGTTGGATTCACGATGGCATGTATTAGGGGCATACTAATTGATTCTCAATTAAACATTCTAGATTGCAATTTATTAAAGGTAAAATTTTCATCACTGATTTTAAAAAGCACATAATCCTACCTTTTCAAGAAAGATCACATTTCAGGATTCCATATCACAGAAAAACCATCTTTTCCTGTGGGAGAAAAATAAAAGAAAGACTATCCACTAGCAGCCAACAGTAGTAAATGTTAATTTGTATGACCTACTATAATCTCATTATGTTGTGACTTCATTTACAATATTAAACAAAGGAAAACCTTTAATTTTAGACTTAAAATATTCCTTTATTGCTATCTACATGAAACATTTTAAAGATGTTGGTTCCGATTATTTGATTTCAAAGAAGTAGATAAAATCAAATGGAAAACAAATAAAAATAAATGGAAATTCTTCCAAAATTAGAATGAGGGCATTTACTGCATACCTATCCCAATGACATATTTTCAAACATTCTGTTCAACTTAAATGAAGAGGCAAATGTATGAAATTCCACTCCTATTTCTACTTTTGCAGTGGGAAGAGGAGATGAAGCGGCTATACTGCTATGCAGGTACACACAGAAGGTAACAGAACTGTAAGCTACTACCTCCTTCTGCTGAATTTTTAAATTATCCAAGCCAGTGATCTCTATTTATGAGCTCTATATTCTTGGTGAAGACCTTTTGATCATGAAAAATATTTAAAGGACATTAAATCAAAATAAGAGACCTCTGATTTTATTTTACATTTATAATAAACAATTGACATAGAGATCTCTAGTTACTAATAAATACTATGCATGACTTTTCTATTCAAAATTACTTGTTGATGTAGGTTATTTTAATATTTTAACTTTAAATATTCAAGCCTACATACGGAAGTGCTTTAGTGTAACGTAAGTTAATCATCCAATACTATAAACTGTTTCCAGTCAAATCTAATTAAAATTGACAATGGAATAATGTCCACAAGCATCCCACTCTGATTCTGACCCTACGCTTGACACTTGGGCTCAGCATGTAAAGTAATTTACCTTCCAGTGGGAATAATGATATATAGATTCTGAGCCAAAGAACTACAATGATTTGATGTAATGCCCAGTGTTTCCAGTGCATCAATTTCAGAGGACCACACCCCAGAAGAATCGCCCCACACACATCAAACAGGGACAAGTGCTTGCTTCAGGTAGCACCTGCTTTCCAAACAATAAAAACCAGCCAGGCGTGGTGGTGCACACTTGTAATCCCAGTACTTGGGAGACTGAGATAGGAGGATCGGAGGTTTTTGGCCAGCCTCAGCTACTTAGGCCCTCTGCAACTTAGTGAGACCCTGTTTCAAAATAAAGAATAAAAATAGGATTGGGGGTGTAACTTGGAAGTAGAATGGTCCTGGGTTCAATCCCCAGTACCGCAAAAAAAAAAAAAACAATAAAACCCCTTTTTAAACCTCAAATAAGAATTTCCCATAAGCTCTTACTGAAAGGAGTATGAATTCTGCATCCACTCCCATGTCGGCCTGTAGCTCAGTTTGAGTCCTACCCTTCTTGGTCCTACTTAGCTCCAGAGCCTCTTGCCTTCAAAGCAACATCAATTCAGCACATAGACTCCCCAGAGCAAGCCAGTGTCTGGGACCTGTTCTCTCCAGCTTTGCACCACTCCTGATGCGATGTCAGTCAAACTGACTTTGGTCCCCTCCCTGCCCATATAATACAGTTAGGGCAATAGCTACCTATTCTGCTTTCTGAAATTACAGTTTCAGGTAACCTTTTCTAACAAAGGGAAGGTGATGGACTTATGATTGACATGGACATGGGTCACCATGTGCACACTGTGCCAAATCATTATCTATAGTAGAGTTGCACCTGGGACGAGGCCAGTTGTAGATCTTCAGTTCAAAATCGGACAAGATACAATATGGTATCTAGGATTTGCTTCAAAACAATCCAGTTGGGGCCGGGCGTGGTGGCGCACGCTTGTAATCCCAGTACTTTGGGAGGCAGAGACCGGAGGATCCGGGTTCGCGGCCAGCCTCAGCTCGCTCTCTCTCTCTCTCTCTCTCCCTGTCTCTCTCTCTCTCTCTCTCTCTCTCTCTACCTAGTGAGGCCCTCCGCAACTTTGTAAGACCCGGTTTCCAAAATAAAGTATAAAAAAATAGGGCTGGGGGTGTAGCGTGGAGGTAGAACGCCCCTGGGTTCAATTCCCGGTACCGCAAAAAAAAAAAAAATCCAATTGGGTGGCTGATGGGGAGGAGTAATGGATGAAACAAAAGTAGCTAGGAATTTGTTGTTTAATGATGGATACTAACAGTGTGTTGCAATATTCACTCTACTACTCTGAGGATTTAAATTTTTCCATAATAAGAAGTTTTAAAAATGGTCAGCCAGTGAAAATTAGGAGAGAAAATATAGAAAAAGAAATGCACAGATTATAAATATCACAACCTTTCTGTTTTCAAACAACCCCCAACAAAAAAGGAAAAAAAAACTAAGGAAATACTCCAAGCAAAAATTTTAAAAATCAAATATCACACTAAGAAAGATAAACAGCTTGTAGTTATGGTTTTTGAAACATCATAACAATGGCTTTGAAGCTTTATTTCAATATTTCAGAAGCAAAATAACAAGTATGTATTTACTTGCAATAAAGCCTTTTTATTTAGAGTATCTCTGCTTTGAATTAATTGATATCAACATAGAAACACTGGTTATCTGATGCTTGTGAGAAATTGTTAGTAATTAATTATATGCCTCTGATTAATAGAAGTGGGGAAATGGATGGTTTATAATTTTTATCAATGTGATCTGTTTCATAAACAAACATCTTTGTAAATAAGAAATCTGAGCCAGGCAGAGTGGAGCACTCTGTAATCCCCATAATTGGGAGACTGAGACAGGATGATCACAGGTTCAAGGCCAGCCTCAGCAACTTAGTGAGACCCTGTTTCAAAATAAAAAGGGCTGGGGCAGCTTAGAGGTAGAATGCCCCTAGGTTCGATCTTTAATAGCAAAAAAAAAAAAAAAAAGGACGGGCG
>PVJS01025927.1:0-27436 GCA_004027185.1 Glis glis
ACACACACACACACACACACACACACACACACACACACACAAACATATATATAGAGAGAGAGAGAAAGAGAGAGATTCCTTGCTGAATTCAAATCATTTTGTGTCATAGGTCAAACTAAAGCAAAACTTTCCCTATTTTGGCAACTCTGGCTTATGCTTCTATTTTGTTTTTTATTAAAAGAATAGACATTTGGCTCAGACTTCTGTGAAGACTAAATTTAATGCGTAATTTGTAACAGAAGACCAAAACCCACAATTTAATTTTTTTTTGTTTTGTTCAAGTAAGAGCAACAGAGCTGGAGGGGGGGATAATCAAAATTTGCTTAAATTTGTGATATTTTTTAAATCCACAAAATATGCCTCAGGCAAAGCTGATGTGTTTTCAGTTGCAGGAAAGACATAAGATCCCAATGGAATGAAGTGGTGAGTACAATTTCACCCCTGAAATCTTCACTGGGGATAAATTTTTCAGTTGTAACATCTACTGTGCAAAACTAAAAACAAACAAGCTAAAATGTATGTGGTCTTCATTTTATATTCCATTTCTGTAACTACTAAAGAACATATGGCCCATCACATCGATTCTCTTGTGAGTGTGTTTTTGTTTCAAGAACAGAAGGTATTCTCAGCTACATTCATCATATTTTAAAATCAGGTTTATGTTTTGATACCTAGGTTTTATATAGTCCCTGATGCATTCTGAAAGCATTGAGTATTATTTGTCTATGTAGACTAGATATAACCCTTTTAAAATACTAAGAAAAACATAAATTTGGCCAAAATACCTGTAAACCTAGCAGCTGTTTTCTGGAAATTTCTCTCAGCATTGAAATTTTTATGTATTTTGTAAGACTGACACATGAAATTCTACCCTGGGTGCTTTGCTTCTGCTGTGTTTGTTTGTTCATAGACATAAAACCATAATACTGTTTAATCAATGTGCTCCTTTCCTGGTATGTCTGCTGTTGCCAGGATGTTCCCCTAAGTATTCTCTGAAAATTACAAGCTTATTTCTGCCTCCCAGTACCACTTATTAAAAATACTTCATACCTCCCCCTTTGTTTCTAGGACCATGGCTGGATTCTAAGGCTGCATAACTTATCTACAGCACATACAGGCCTAAGGGTAACTACCATACAGCATATAGAGATATTTCCTGTATGTGTTTCATTACCAATTGTTCTTAATTTTCCTGGGTTTGATTTTTTAAAGGAAATTTTGCAAATTTTTTAGAGATGTCATAGAACAAAATAATTACTAAATGAGGAAAAATTTTAAAGGAATTTAAAATTCAATACCAAGTGTAATTAGATTATAATATGCTTATTTCAAACAGAGCAAGCACTGCACCCTCACTTGGCCCAATGACTTCTGGAGCCAGGTTTAACATTTCACTTCTTATCATTGAGTTCTTAGTTGCCCTTGGAAAGAGCTCATAATTGTTCTATCTTTGCATCCTAGTATCATAGCTCAATTCTAGAACGTAAGCAAATTCAGCTCATTCTTACTGACTAAATGACAGTTTCTGCCACCTCTAATCCACACAAACATCCTTCTACACTAAATCTCCTATCTAACCAAGGAAGTAAAAGACCTATACAATGAAATAATAGAACACTGTAGAAAGAAATTGAAGACCTGAGAAGAAGAAAAGACCTTCCATGTTCTTGGATGGACAGAATAAATGTTTTCAAACTGGCCATACTACCAAAAGCAATCTGCAGATTCAAAATATCAGTGTCAAAATATTAATTCATTCTTCATGGAGTTAGAAAAAACAGTCCTGAAATTTATATGGAAGAAAAAAAGACCCAGAAGAGCCAAAGCAATTCTGAGCAACAAGAACCATGCTGAAGGCATCACAATACCTGATTTCAAATTATACTACAGAGCTATGGGGAAAAAAAACAGCATGGTATTGGCACAAACACAGACAAACAGACCAATCAAGTACAATAGAAGATACAGAGACAAATCTTTACACTTACAGTCAGTTGATTTTGACAAAGGAACCAAAACATACATCTGAGAAAAGATACCCTTTCAACAAATTATGTTGGGAAAACTGTATATCCATATGTAGAAAAATGAAATTATACCGCTCTCTCTCTCATCCTGCACAAAAGTCAACTCAAAATCGACCAAAGACCTAGAAGTCATACCAGAAACTTTGTAATTACTAGAAGAAAACATAGGACTAACTTTCCAACATACAGGCACTGGTAGAGACTTCCTTGGTAAGACCTCCAGAGCAAAGGCAATAAAATAAAAAAAAAATAAATGGGATGTCATCAAATTAAAAAGCTTCTGTATAGCAAAGGAAACAATAAAGAATCTGTCAAGAGAGCCTTTAGGAGAACATCTTTGCTAGCTACTCTTCTGATAAAAGACTAATATCTAGACTATAAAAATAACTCAAAAACTTAACATTGAAAAAAAATCAAATGACTCAATCAAAAAATGGACAATAGAACTGAATTGACACTTCTCAAAAGATGAAATTCAAAAGGCCAGCAAATATTTGAAAAAATGCCCAACATCATTAGCAATGAGGCAAATGCAAATCAAAAACTACAGTGAGATTCCATCTAATTCCAGTAAGAATGGCAATCATAAAGCATACAATTATAAATTCTGGCAAGGATGTGTGGAATTAGGAACTCATATACACTGTTGAAATTGTAAATTAATACAACCACTATGGAGATCAGTATTGAGACCCCCCAAAAGACTAGGAATGGAACCACCATATGACCCAGTTATACCACTCCTTGATATCTTTCCAAAAGAATTAAAGTTACAGAGTACATAGAAATACTTACATACCAATATTTATAGTAGCACAATTCACAATAGCCAAATTATGGAACCCACCTAGGTGTTTTTCAACAGATGAATGAAGAAGATGTGGTAATATACACAATGGAATTTTATTAAGCCATAAAGAAGAATATTAAGTCATTAGTAGGAAAATGAATGGAACTTGAGTACATAATGCTAAGAGACATCAACCAGTCTTTGAAAGCCAAGGGTGATATGTTTTCTTTCATATGTGGAAGCTAGAAAGAAAATGGGAAAAAAGGGGACTTCAGATAAAAGAGGAGACCAGTAGAACAGTGGAAGGGATGTGGATTAGGGGAGGGAGAAAAAGGAGTCTTCAGGAAGGAAACAGATCAAGTAATATTATGTACATATATGAAGGTGTCAGTATCAATCTCACTAACACGTATGGGGGAGATGGGGGGATCAGGAGGGAAGCACATCAAGTGAGATGTGCATTGTAAATGTATTGTTTGAATCTCACTATGTGGCATATTTTTACACCAATAAAATTATAAAAAATAAAATGTCATTTTAATCATGTCACTATCTTCCTCAAGAACCTACTGAGGTACTAGTGATTATGGATAAAAGACCACACTTCTTACATGAACAGGCTTCCAAGGCCTGGCATTCCATTTTAGTTATCAATCTAACATCTTAACACTTCCCAGCTTAATTTTGTTTGCATTAGAATAAATTCTTTTTTATTCCTGATGCTCCATGCTTATTCTTCCTCAGAGATTTTCCTAATGTTCTTTTTTCCCATCTCTTCAGCTGTCCAAATCCTCCCTATCTTCCAAAGCCCACTGAAATGTCATTAAATTCTATAAAATCTTTCAACTACCCCTGCCAACTGGTAATATTTTTTCTCTGAGTTTACACTCAGTGAAGCTTATATGCAGCTTGTAATCATATATCCTACAGATCAACTGATAAGTCAAATAGGGTATCACCTAATTGAGGGGACAAATATTCCCTAAGCAATTTTTTGGTACCATTCTGCCATTTTCAGTGCTAGAAACACACTAGATGTTCAAGGATGCAAAGCTTGATATGAAAGCCTTGAAAGAGAAAAAAAGTTTCATAAAATGCAATTATAATAACCATTATTCCCAAAGATAGATTAATGGTTCTGTAAGAGGCATGAGTGGGGTAAATCCATTTGTTGTGAAAGGTTAGAGATAATGTTTTTATAAGTTATAGGTTAAACATACTGGACGGTGGTGTTTAAATAGTCTTTTGTTGAATCTCTTCATAAATGAAAGATAACCTGATTTTCAGTTTCAAACACAGGTGTCTGCTCTATTGTCTTAAGAAAGCTTTTGATCGTCTAACTCAAGATTTGAAGAAACAGAAATATTATCTGTGTTAGAATGAGAGAATTAACACACTATAGCACATGATGTACATACACAAACCTATAAGACTCAATCACTATCCGGAGCATGAAAGGGAGGGAAGGGGGAGGGAATAGGGTGGGATTGAAGGGAGGGCTAAATGTGCAATGTGTGCATGTATGATGTTCATACCCTAACATATATCAAAATGTATAATTACAATGCACCAATAAATGAACATAAAAAGTTAAAAAAAAGTGATAGACTGTATTGCTCAGATCACCTGTGATGTCCCTTGTAGAGCTGGAATTTTATTATTCTCTTTAGATTTAAGTTATCTGAACCTAAAACTATTCTTTTTTAAAAAAAAAGAATGAGAGAATTAAAATATAAGTCTAAATGTCAAAATGCTCTCAAGTATTTATCATTACATTAAAAATCTTTGTAAAACTTTGACAAGCATGAGTTTTGTCAGAAATTTAGGGCTATTTGACATTTTCCAGACAAAAACTTCTATATCAAAAAACTACCAATTCTTACATGAATAAATCTGTAAAAATTCTGGGAAAAAATTTTGTCATCACTGTGAGTTTACAATTCTAAGATTTTTAATTAAAATCATCAACAATAGGAAATAAACAATCCTCAAAACTCAGTCCCACTTCTATAAAAATGGAAAAAATGATCTCCAAAATTCTTAAAAACAATATAGAAATGGATTAGGGGAAAATTACACTGAACTTGGTGTGTCAAGGGATGAGAAACAGAGGAAAAATGATAAGAGATGAGTATATGGAACAAGTAATCACATATTGTAGATGAGGAAACAATGTTAGTAAAAGAACTAATATGAGGTTTCAGAGCTAATTTGAAGACATTCAAGACGGTCAGAATCCAAAATCTATGCTTTCTCAGTTACCATGGTAAGTCTCTGGATAAATCACACTTCCCTGTGATTGAAATAGTTATCATACATCAACTCTAAATGATAGCTATGATGACGACTGCACATCAGATCCTGGTACAACTATTACATATAACTTAAGAATTAAGCTGCTCTACCAAAGAGACACAATTAAAAACCAACAATAAAAAATGGGCAAAGGACTGTACAGACATTTTCCCAAAGAAGTCTCAAGAATGATAACAGATGTGTGAAAAGATGGTCAACATAATCATCAAAAAATGCAAATCAAAACCACAATGAGATATCATCTCTTATCTGTTGAGCTGATGATTTTCTAAAAGAAGACATATGTTAGCAAGGGTATAGAGAAAAGGGAATTACATCCTTCTATATTATTGGTGAGAATGTAAACTTGCACAGCTATTATGGAAAACTGTATTTTTTGTTCCTCAAAAAATGAAAAATAAAACTACCATATGACCCAACAATCTCATTTTTAGGTATCTACCTAAAGGAAATGAATCAGCACCTTATACAGATATCTGCACTCTCATGCTCACTGCAGCCTATTCACAATAACAAAGATGTGGAAACAACCTAAGTGCTCATCAAAGATGAATACATAAAGGAACTGTGGTACACATACACAATAGAATGTTATTCAGACTTTAAAAGGGAAATACTGTCATTTGCTACATTAATATAATTGAAGGACATGTTAAGGAAAAGTAGCTAGACAGAAAAAATACTGCATGAGCTCACTTATATGTAGAATCTTCTGTAAAAATCAAATACACAGAAATAGAGTATAATAGCAGTTAGCAGGAATGAGAAGAGGGAAGAAAAGGGAAGAGTAAGACAAAAGATACAAACTTTCAGTTAAGTAGAATGAATCAGTCTAGAGATCTAACATACAGTACAAAAACATTAGTAAATAATATTTTATCATATAATGAAAATTTGCTAATAGAGATTTTAGGTGTCTTCACAACAACAAAAAATACAACTATGGAAGATGATGGGTGGGAGGACTTGCTTGACTGTAGTAATTATTTCACTATGTATGGGTGTGATGTATATATGTCTGAGTATGTGTGTGTGTCAAAACATTTTGTATGTCTTAAATATATAAAAAACTAAAAAGATATCTACAACTACAGTGCCTTAAATATGGAAGAAATAAATAGTCTTGCATATGATCATCCCGATGTGAGTAATCCAGGCAAATGCAGAGTGTCAGAACTCAGTTTCCCACTCTATTAATATTTTGTCTCCTTCAAAATGTGTTTTTTATTCATGGGCAACTATTATTTCTTCAGCTTCCCTCATCACATGCACATTGCAGGCAATGCAAAGGGAAGCAGAGGATTCCAAAGTTCAGCCCTGACCCGTAAGTTGGCCCACATCACTTGTATTTATATTTCACTGGCCAGAACTTAACCATACAAACACATCTAGCAAAAGAGGCAAGAAAATATAGCCTCAGGTAGTCAGGCATTTGCACAGCTAAGATTCAAGATTATATTACTAAATGAGCCCCAGTCTCCAGATGATCACAGGCCAACAGCATACTGGACACTTCTCTGACTAATTTCCTATGAAGGTACAAGTATAGTTAGTCCTGCTGGATATAATGAACTCAGGCCATGATCTTTCTTTCTCTTTTCTTCATCTTTTCTAAATTACGATACATTAGATTATGTTGCAAAATCTTTATCCATTGTATACTTACAAGGTTTTCTTTTGTTGTTCTACTTTTGGTGGATTTAATAAAAACACAAGATTTAGATTTTTTTTAAAAGGCCAACAGAAAAATTCTTTGCTTTTAAAGTTGACAGCAAGGAGTGTTAAACCACTCATCCAGGTTCCTTGTAATAACAACAGTGTGGTCTGATCCAGGAAGTGCCATCAATTAACTGCAGAATTTTGGACTCCTAGTGGTAGCACTGATGAGTTCTCATGGTTTTCATGATATAGAAAGAAATACTTGTTGATATGAGTGTGCATGGTGTGTGAGTGGATGTGTGTGTGTTATCCATAACTATATTCCCTAGATCGATACAATGTAAGGTCTAGAAGCAGTGGCACTCCAAAAGCAAATAGCTCACCTGACCCCTAGATTTTAGATTCTACCATTCTCCACTAAAAGAAATCAGGCTATTTGGAGAAATGTCTGGTTCTAGGCCTAAGATAAAGTAAGATAAGCTACAAAGTAAGGAAGTACTCAAATAATGTAACATGTTATAAGAACAGAGAAACAAACTTAAGTGAGCTACTATTTGCCAAATTGGGAACAATTTGATCCCAAACATAAAATAGAAAGCCAAGAGAAAATATTAGGCTTAATATTAGTATACTATGTTTTTATAAATTTGTATATATAAATTAATAAAACCAAATTTATGAGGAACAGGATATTTACAGTTTCAAAGAAGTGCCAAAAAATACTAAGTACAAAGGAGAAAAGTGTCCCCATACAGTGGAAGAACCTAACAGACATTACCTTAATCAGATAATCAAAGTGAACATCATTAATAAAGGGCCAAATTGAAGTCATGAACCATCTGATAGGAAGCAATGAAAATGATAAAGCTTCCCATCTATGGTTTTCTGCCAGACTCCTGATCTGAATATAATCATGAGGAAACATCCGAAAAACCCAAATTGGGATAACACTCCACAAAATAACTGACCTGCAATCTTCACAAGTCATGAAAGTCAAAGAAAAAAATGTGAAAATGTTACACTCAAGAAGTCAAGAGATAAAAAAAATCTAAACATAGTATGTGATCTATGAGCTGGATCCTTTTGCTATATTTCTTGGACACAATTGTGTCCCAAAACTTCAATGGAATCAGATTTATATGGATATATTAATGTTGGCTTCTTGGTTTTGAAGGTGGTACCATAAGTATGTGGGAAACTGTTCTTATCTGTAGGGTTTATACTTGAGAAAGGGGATCAAGTCAGCAACTTATGATTTGTGAAGGAAATATTCTTGCATGGTGCCTACAACTTTTCAGAATGTTTGGGTTTTTTAATAAATTATGAAAAATAAATGTTTTCAAAATTATTAAACTGTGTTAAAATATATCAATATAATCCCACATGTATATAATAAACAAGAGTATGGATGGTTGATATATGTACCAAAAATGAGTACAATTTTCTATGCTAAAAACGATCCCCATTGTTTGTACTATGAACAGTTGCAGCACCTACTCATCTACTCACTATTGAATAAAACTAATAATTTACTAAAAGTTCAGTTGTACCAAATCTATTTCTTAAAAATCATCAAATAGGTAGTCTAACCTGGTAATAACTGGGTGAAATTCACATATGGTGACGTAATTTTTCCTTGAAAAAATATTGCAATAGATAAAACACTACCATGAAAATATACATTTCATTGAACAAAAACATTAGAAAACATGAAATAGATTTAAAAAAATTCAGACAAGCAACCAAACATACATCTTAACAGAGATTCTGTTTCCATTATATGTTAATTTCTCTCTTCTACTCCTCCTATCAGGGCAATTACTGATGAAGAGATATTATGAAGAAATAGCTGGACAACTGATCAAATGTTATGCAGAAAAATTTTACTTTTAAAGTTTTAATATTTTAGGTGCATGTATACTAACCAGAACAGCACAAATATATCTTTGATAACTAAAGTTCTCTTCTTTCTAAACTCTGTGTGTCATAAATATCACCTATGTGAGAATTAAGATCTTAAATCTCTCTAAAAGAAAGAATGGATTCTCAGTCTGCTTGGCTTTTTACTCACTATTATACTACTGCCACATCACAAAGACAAAAGAAACTAAGGAATGACAAAGATTGATTTTTTTTCAACTCTACCTGTAGGTGGTCTACGTGATGCTATAAACTGTGCCAAAAGATATATAAATCTTATAAATTACCTGAACTAAAAACCATTTTAATGGATCCAGTTGACCTGGGCTATAATTCAACTTTTGGTTTTGGTAAACTTTTACTTTAATATCTCAAGAGAAGTCCTGACAAATATAGAGAGCTTGAGGCTGCTGCTTCCTCTACTTTTATAATACAGTTTGAACAGGACATTTCCTAATCTGAGGTTTTTCTACTATAGTACATAGATTGCAAAGGCCCAAAAGACATTTGGTAGATCTAAAAGAAAACAATAATTTGAATGCCACTTGAAATAGAGGCCTGTAAGGTAGGAATCCAATAGCAGACCCTTGTCATTTTCTTGAATAGTACAATATAGTCTTGATTAATCCTTTTACTATCTACATACACCACCATTATTACTGTAGATATATACTATTCCTTCATTACCTGTGAAGAATTTTGCAATGAGAAAGAATTAATTTTCTCACATTTCATGAATAGCCTTCACTTGGATAACTTAATTTGAAGGCTATAATTTTATATAAAATAAATTAAGGTCAGTTTCCTTTATTGTTGATAGGCAGTAAGAAATATCTCTGTTTTAAACATTTGATTAAAAAAGTCAAAGCCAATTTTCATACCCAAGACTGAATCTTAGGTAAGGCTACTACTAATTCTGAGTATAACTGACCTCATCTTAAATTAAAATGTTTTATCCTACGAGGAAATGTTTAACCATGTGAAGGACATTATCAGTTGCCTCCAATTGCTTTGATAACTCCTATCTTTTATTTATCTCATGTTTTCTCAAAATTACTTTGCAGATTTGGTATTTTGGCATATGTCCTGGTCATCTGACTTAATTTACATAAATAACAACTTCTCTAATTTAGCTTTTTAGGAATCCCCTTTCTGTATTTATTTATCAGTTTAGAAGCATTAAATATTAATTACATTACCCGAATTAAATTTTAAGTTCCTTCCAAAGCCTCACTTCAAAATTTAAATAATCTGCTTTCAGGATGAAGTTTCCAGGATTATCTTTTCTCTTCCCTTTATATAGTCCTGGAAACAGGATATTTAAACTATTATGGCGAATCCCTCCCTTTGCTTTATACTACCTGAAGTATTAGGATGACAATTATAGTATAAAATCAGAAGAGCTGGATTTGAGTCTTCATTTTTCACAATGTATTACTGGATAAATTATACAAACACTACCCTCAACTGTTTCTATGTTTGCTATTCTCATTTTAGAAATAGGGAAACCTGAATCTTCAAGATGTTCAATAATTTGACCAAGATCAGATACCCAGTAAAAAAGAAGCTATAAACCAAAACTAAATCTGTATGTCCTAAAAATTACATGTGATATTTTCAGTTTTCTGTTCTATTAATGATGTCCTTAATTTTTCTATTTAACAGAAGATTCCAATACATATTATCTCAATTTTTGAAGCAATGGAATACATTGATCTACAATGGAATACATTGATCTAGTTCTACAACATAAATTAGTTCATGTGTGATCAGTAAATAATGGAATACTTTCAGTTTAACACAGAAAGAAAATGAGTTCATCCATGATTTTTCTTTCCCTCAGCACATTAACACTTTCCAACACCAAGTACCAGCAAATGAACCCAGCAAGCCATGGAGGAATATTATGAATTTTATTATAATCCTAAGAGTGTCAGATACTGCTCACTCTTCCCTTTTTTCCCCTTTGCGCCATTGGTTGCTTTCTCTTGGAAGGGTTTATTCAGTGGTTTGCCCTAATCTTGGTGAATTTTATCCTTGTTTCCTAGGCTCAGCAGCCTTAATTCTTCTTCATATCTCCTCCTATCAAGTTGTTTTCATTTTTATTTAGTGATGAAATCCTAAATTTATTGGGGACAAACAATATACATATTTCTTCTGACTGCATTTTTATTTGAACTGTTAAATTTTTATTGATGCCCTAGCTCTGAATGATCTTCCCCAACTAGTTTATAATTTCGCAGAAATTATACATGTTATGTTTGCATTCAGAATGCCCCCAAAGACTCATGTGTTGAAACTTGGTCCCCGAGGCAGCAACGTTCAGAGGTGGGGTTTTTAGGAAATGACTAAGCTCATCAATGGATTAATCCTTTGACAGATTTATAATTTAAATAGACTATTGGGAGGTGGTGGAAACTGTAGGAGGTCGACCTAGTTGAAGGGAGTGGGTCCTTGGGGGACATGCCCTTGGGGAATATATCTTGTCTCGGGCAGGCACACTCTCGCCCCCACCTCAGCTTCTTTGCTGCCATGAGATGAGCATCTTTTCTCAGCCACCCCCTTCTGCCTCTCCACAGGCCCCAAACAATGGGGATGACCAACCATGGACTGAAACCTAACCAAAATAAATATGTCCCCCTCAAGTTGTTTTTTCTCAAATATTTTGACACAGCAACAAAAAGTTAACACAATATATCATGTTAAAACAGAAATGCCATTACATTAAAAATTGCAGAAATCAAACATAATTTTACCTTAATTTGATAATTCATCACTAGTAATAATGTTTGCACTATCATTTTTATTATTTTTATTATTATATTGTTATTATGTTTGTATTATTATTATTCAAGTCTTATTTTATCTTGGGGGCCATTTCCCATTCCTTCCATAACATTTATTGCAAACTACAATATATGGGTCACTCAGGAATAAATGTCCTTTTAACACATTTTATTAATTTTAATTAATAAAATTTTACTTACTTATTTGTTCATTTTACTTTTAGTAAAGTAATTAAAATGTGCATATAAACATATACCTAATATGTGATGCTGCTATGTATAAATCTATGTATTAAATAATAGAAATACAAAAAAATTTTAAACGCAGATCTTCTCAAGGAGAAATAAAGTACTCATACAAAACTATTTATACTGCAGGTAGTTAACAAATGTATTGACAAATTCCAAATGAAATATAAACATATAACCTTCTATGACTGGGTATACTCATTTTTATTTTATAAAGTGATTTTTGTATATTTACTTCCATGCCGTCACTTACTGTTTTATATTTGTTAAATTAAGCAACATACCCATTCTATTCAAAAACTATCTGCTGCCAGGCGTGGTGACGCACACCTGAAATCCCAGTACTTGGGAGGCTGAGAGACAGGAGGATCGCAGGTCTGAAGTCAGCCTCAGCAACTTAGTGAGGCTCTCAGCAACTTAGCAAGACCCTGTTTCCAAATTAAAAAATAAATAAAATAGGGATGAGGTGTAGGCCAGAGGTAGAAGGCCCCTGGGTTCCACCCCCAGTACCACAAAAATCAAAACAAAACGAAAATCTGTTGAGCAATGATTATGGGCAGGACTGTATACCTCCATGAATGATATCAGATGCTAGGTGCTAGGACAGATAAAAAGATGAATAGAACCCTTCTCTTCGACAAGTTTACAATCCAGAATAAATGCCAGAAATAGGTTGGGTTCCCATCACCACCACCATTTATCTCAATGTTTAACTCTTCCACTGTAGGCAAAATCTGTAACAGTTTAGAAGGCAATGAACCGTTGGGAAAGTTTGGTTTAGGATCACATGTTACCATCAATGGCCAAATCACAGAAAAATAGTGTACAAAGGTTATCTAAATGAGGCTTTTCCTAAATTGGTTTTCCAGGTCAAGAGATTTCTCCTTCAGGTTTGAATAAATGTATTCAATCAACTATTTAAAAGGTCACCATGCAGATAACATCTTAGTGTCTACAAGCCAATGGTGAGTTAAGATTTTCAAAGAATATGAGTGAAGAGGGTTTATGGAGAAAAGTAAGATTGATAACCTATATTAATCTACACTTGTCCCAGGGGCCATAAGAACAGGCAAAGAAGTTTTCAAATCTATCCAACATCAGGTGATGTTAGTGGAAATTACAGGGACCAACTTACAAATGACCCATGTGCCAGATTCCTTCCTAAGAAATGCATGAAAAAGCCGGGCGTGGTGGCGCACGCTTGTAATCCCAGTACTTTGGGAGGCAGAGACCAGAGGATCCGGGTTCGCGGCCAGCCTCAGCTCTCTCTCTCTCTCCCTGTCTCTCTCTCTCTCTCTCTCTCTCTCTACTTAGTGAGGCCCTCCACAACTTCGTGAGACCCAGTTTCAAAATAAAGTATAAAAAAATAGGGCCGGGGGTGTAGCGCAGAGGTAGAACGCCCCTGGGTTCAATCCCCGGTACCGCAAAAAAAAAAAAAAATGCATGAATAAAAAGCACTCATTTCAGAATAATATGAAGGAAAAACTATGGAGACTATGAAAAAATTATTCTCACAACAAATGTATTTATTAGTCTTTGGTATCAATATATAAATTTTCACATAAATATATATATTGTAAATTATATAAGATATATATATATACAAGAATTTGATACAGATGATAAAGTTAGACCCAAGGAAAAGAACTAGTTACTGCAAAAGAGCCCTAATTAACAAATAAAAATGTCAAGATATGCTAAAACAGAAATGAAAGAAAAGAAAAAGTAACTAAAGATGAAATTAGTTCTCAAATGGGAGTGGGCAGAAAACCAGAGTCTATTTTTAGAGTAAATTAATGAAACCAGAAGTTTAATTGGAGGAAATGCCTCTTCACAGATTTAAGGAACACTTGATTAAAGGAACAAGAAAAGCCCTATGTATACATGAAGGAGTCCACCTACTGGACAGAACTGTTAATTGGTGTGGGAAAAAATCACAGACATATTTTATTCTCTAGGCAGAAATGTCCTCAGCAACATGAAAGTATAATTGGATTTTTTTTTACAGTTAGTGTTAAAATTCTAACAAGAAGCAAGAACCATTATGTGTGCCGCGTATCAAGGAGGACTTAATAAAAAATAAGAACAAAGGTAAGAAAGAACAAAGGAAGAGAGGGAGAAAAGAAATGAATCTCATCTTTTCTTCCTATTTTTCCTCTCCTTTGTTTTCTGACGAGCATTATCTGAGGTGCATTTTTGTGTACATTTTCCATAGAAAGACACCTGTGTCCTTCTAGCCTAAGGATATGAACAAAAAAGGACTCACTTAAGAAGCAGAACTTTATTCTAGCCTTAGTTGGTTTGATGTCTGTGAGAAGACAGAAAAATGTTGCCTCATGATCCTCATTTGCATCCTGCCTACTACCTAGGGCTCAGGTCATTAAAGATTCATCTAAGATTATATACATACATACATGCATGCACACACACATACACACACACACACACACACACACATACACGCACACATACACACACCTTAGAAAATAAATATCTCATACAGATATGAGACAATCCAGTCTTATTTGGCAATTTATACCAAGAAGGCAAGCAGTCTTATACCTGACTCTTCCCCAATTCCCTCATTTCAGTAGAGTTAGCCTCTGCTCTCTGCAGGCAGCCTGGAGAATGAAAATAAAGGTAGGAATTGGCCTGGTCCAAGGATTCCTTGGACATGCCATCTCTTGGACATGCTTCTCCTTTGGAGTCATTAATCAGGAAAGAACCACTAGGGAGCCAGCCCCTGCTGAAGACATAGATGCCCCAAATGGAAGCCCTGCTTCCTGTGCTAACACCACTTTTAATGATTCAAACATCCGGAAAACAACATTTCACAGTGATGACCATAACTTCAGTGATAAGCAGTAACTCACATGCTTTGTATTGTGCATTAGGAACACAACCATAGTAGCAAAAATGGTATCCCTTAGTAGGTGCTACAAGAACCCAGTGCATTCTTTTGAGGCAGAGACTTTTGTGTTTCAGAGGATGCCTTCAGGTAATCAACTGCATTCCACCAAGAATTCCTTTAGGATAATAGGAAAAAAGCCACATTTAATTCCAGGCTCCTCAAATTTACTATTTCCAGCTTGTTCATGGCAACTGAAAAATGTAAATACTTTTAAATATTAAATTTATTTTCTAATCACAAATATATTACAAGTTAAATAACAGTGATGGGGGAAGATTACTCTATTTTTCTTAAATATTTTATGTTGTATTGATATTACTTTTCTATTTGTCTAATTTTTATACTTCCTCCTATCCCAAATTATTTTCCCCTAATTTCCCATTGTACATAACACCAATACCACAAAACAAGTACCAACAGGTATCTTTAAGTATGGCATCTATTTATCTGTAATTTCTAGTGTTCCTATAATGATCATGTATTAATTAAACAAATCCAGGAAGAAAGATTTTGATTTGATAAAACTAGTTAAACCATCCTTATAAAGGGTTACCATGTTTTCTTCTCCCATTATCCTTATTATCTACATTATCTCTAGTAGGAACTTTAAAATCTCCCTTCCTAGGTCTGACCTTGGATCTCGAGGTGTGGTCCTATTATACATTTATTCTCTAGACTTAGGTTCTGTCACAAAGCAGTGTGACCATTTCAGCTCTTCCCTATGTCCACCAAGCCTCACACCACAGCCCTACTCCACTCTTCAAGTCAAGGATACTCTCACATATTTTAACTCCTATTCTCCCTGATTAAATCCTGTTGTTCAATGTATCTCTGTTTTGTCTGAAAAAAAAAACATAAAACTGGCAAACTGGGAAGCAAGGTACACAAGGCTGCATGGCATTATTTCTCAAACATTATCAAGACAGAAAGGCCAGAAAGGGGAAGAGGATCCAAGATGGGATCAAAGACCTAGAAATCAGACCAGAGACCTTGCAGCTACTCGAAGAGGGCATAGACCCAACACTTCAACACATAGGCACAGGTAAAGACTTCCTCAACAAGACCCCAAAGGCACAGGAAACTAAAATGAGGATCAATACGTGGCACTGCATTAAACTAAAGAGCTTTTGTGCAGCAAAGGAAACAATCAAGAACCTCAACAGAGAGCCGACAGAATGGGATAAGATTTTTGCCAGCTACTCCTCTGATAGAGTACTCATATCTAGAATATACAGAGAACTTAAAAAAATCACCACTAAAAAAACAAATAACCCAATCAAAAAATGGGCAAGTGAACTAAATAGACACTTCACAGAAGAAGAAATACAAATGGCCCATAAATGTACGAAAAAATGTTCAACTTCATTAGCAATCAGAGAGATGCAAATCAAAACTATCCTGAGATTTCACCTAATGCCAATTAGAATGGCAATCATTAAAAACACAAACAACAACGAATGCTGGTGAGGATGTGGAGAAGTAGGAACTCTAATACACTGTTGGTGGGATTGCAAATTAGTGCAACCACTGTGGAAAACAGTGTGGAGGATTCTCAGAAGAATGGCAATGAACCTACCGTTATGACACAGCAATACCACTTCTGGGCATCTACCCAAAAGGAGTGAAACCAAACTACCAGACTAATGCATGTGTATCTATGTTTATAGCTGCACAATTCATAATTGCCAGACTTTGTAACCAGCCAAGGTGTCCATCTACAGATGAATGGATCACAAAACTATGGGATATGTACACAATAGAATTTTACGCGGCCACAAAGAAGAACAAAATCACATCATTTGCAGGGAAATGGAGAGAACTTGAGAACATTATGCTAAGTGAAATTAGTAGTAAGTCACTAAGAGTGAAAAGTCGGATGTCCCCCCTAATATGTGGAAGCTAGATGGAATGGGACTTAGAAGGGACTCCCAACAAAGAAGAAAACTTTAGATGAACAAAGAAGGTTACCTAACTGAGGGAGTTGGGAGAGGAGTGGAGGGAAACACACTATAGCACATGATGTATATACACAAATTTATAAGACTAAATCACTATGCGGAGCACGAAAGGGAGGGAAGGGGGAGGGAATAGGGTGGGATTTGAGGGAGGGCTAAATGAGCAATGTGTGCATGTATGATGCTGCTACCCTGATCTGTATCAAAATGTATAATTACAATGCACCAATAAATGAATATAAATAAAAGAAAGGCCAGAAAGGGATGAAAAAGAGGAAGAGTACATTCAAGCGGAGGGCAATGGTAGCACATATAGAATGAGGTCTGTCATTTCATATAAAAGGAATGCCTTCTAAGGAGTAGCTTACATGAGAATGGAAAGTCAAATTCCCTCAGCTTTTTTATTAAGCTCATTTAAGACATGAACAAAGGGGCCTGAATACAACAGTGCCCAATAACTGTCGGCTTACTCCAACTATGTAAACATATACATATATATCCAATACAAAATAAAATTGGTAAGAAATACATCTAAATGTTAACAACAGTCTCTGAAGAGTTGAATTTTGACTACTGTTCTGCTTTTTTCTATAATTGTTATTCCAATATTTCTTAATGAATCTACTATGTGCTAGTGAGTGTGTGTATGTGTGTGTGTGTGTGTGTGTGTATGTGTGTGTGTGTGTTTTACTGGAGATTGAACCTAGGGGTATACTACCTCTGAGCTACACCCCCAGCCCCATTTTGTTTTTTATTTTGAAATGGTTTCTCCCTAAGGTGCTGAGGGTCTTGCTAAGTTGCTGAGGCTGGCCTTGAAACTGCTATCCTCCTGTCTTAGCTTCCCAAGTACTGGGATTACCGGCATGTGCCACAATGCCGGGCATGCTACTTTTATTATGAGAAAAAATAATTTATCCAAAGGAATAAATGCCAGCATCACAAATGATAGGGAATTAACTTAAGCATCAACACCCTCTAACCCTCACTGCCAGCTGAGCCCAGCTCCAGAAATAATGGATCTGCTGAAGAGAAGATGGCAGACTTAAGCCCCCAATAAGCAGAATCTAGGATGTGTCCTGCAACTTTATGCTACTCTTGTGTGTGTCTGAGAATAAAAATGTAGGTCTTCCTTACTATATCCTATGCTTCATAATCACAAGGATTCGGTTTCTGTTGTAGCAGAGATTAGCTGATAAAAGCTGGGTCTGTCAACTGGTTGGCAAACTATTATGGATTTGACTATGGCCATACTCATTTTTGCCTACTCTTACAGGAAGGATGCTGCTCTAAAGCAAATGGAGACCCTAGAACATAAATGATGATTCATGCATTCATTCCCTGAATATTTATTGAGTGTCCACCTACTCAGTGTCTATGCTAGAACATTTTAGACTGAGTATATACTAGAGAACAAATGAGAAACTCAATGTGTTTTCCATCACAAGTGTTACATTTTTCTAAAATGTAGGCAACAAATAAAAATCTTTTAAAAATTAAACAAAAGAAGGATATTTCTTTCAGCAGGATAGTCAGTGAAGTGTCTCTGACCAGAATAGACTAAAATAAGTAAAAGAGCAAACCGTGTGAACATCTGTTGAGGGCCGAGGCCTTAGAAGACACTGAGATTATCATCTTGGACCAGCCCAGTTTGGATACATGGTCTTTGGCTGGGTGGGATCTGTCCACAAGCGGACACATTCCAAGGGACCTGGTGTAATCTTTAAGGTGCTGTCTTTGATACTGTCTCCACCCAGTAATGGTTAATCCCTCCTTCCCCTAAGTTTGTCACATGCCTGCCTCACTGACCTTCTTTACCATCACCTGTGATAATTGCTGATTTCTGTGCTTGATTAACCTTTACCATAATCTGTGATAATTGTTGATTTCTGTGTTTAACTTTTAAAGTTCCTATAAAAATAAGGCCCTGGCTATAGAAGGCCAGGAGAATTTGTCATCTCTGTCTCCTCCCCGATCCCCCAATTATTAAATGTAATTATTTTGCAAATTACTATATCAGACTTCGTGTTGTTTCGTGCGAGAAGACTATTGTTAGGAAGCTGTCTGGGCAGCGACCTTCTATGGCTGGAACCAGAGTAGTTATTAGGAAGCTGCAGGGAGCAGTGACCTTCGTGGCAGGAACCACGAAGCATATCGTCCACCGGAGTTACCGCGATAACAATCTAGATGAAAAGCTTTCCAGACAAAGAGAATAGCAAACACAGAACCTCTGAAATGGTGTTCTTACAGTGCTGAGTAACAAAATGGCTAAGGAATATTAAGGATATAGTAGATAGTCTGGAGACATAATGTAATGAATACCTTTGAGACACAAAAGAATTTGGGATTATATGGAGTATGATAGAAAGTCACCAGAAGATTTTATATACAAGGTAATAGCATAGTACCATTTTAAGTGGATCTTTCTGGCCATATGTGAAGCATAACTAGATGCAAGGGGTTGAAGAGTCCCCACTAAAGGTAACTATGCAGTGGCAACAGTGGAATCGAAGAGGAGGGGTCAGATTCATAATAAAATTTCAA
Organism: Glis glis; assembly: GCA_004027185.1. Taxonomy (NCBI): domain Eukaryota; kingdom Metazoa; phylum Chordata; class Mammalia; order Rodentia; family Gliridae; genus Glis; species Glis glis. Next base: position 19,155 of record PVJS01025927.1, read on the forward strand.
AAGTTGTAGAAACAACAGTTTTGCTGATGGAGGATGTAAAACAAATACTGAAAATGAGGGTGGGAAAGAAGAGTGATTCCAAAAATTTTGACAACAGAAACTAGATGTTACCATTTCCCTGAAGGAGGAACACTGTGGGTGATTTGGCAGAGAAAAATCAAGAATTCAAGTTCAGATATGCTAGATTTAGGTGGACAGCTTGTCATGTGTCTGATGTTCAAGGGAAAGATTCAGGCCACATATAGAACCTATGTAGTTTTTAGAATATGGATAAGAATTAGAAAATCATGTAATGAATGAACATATCTAAAGAAGAAAAGAGGTCTAGGGACAGAGTCCTAGGACTTAAACATTCAGAGGTCAGAATGAAGAAGATGTAGTAGAAAAGGCTGAAAGGGAACAGCAATAAGTAGACAATAAGAGAAAGATGTTCCAAAAGCCAACAGAATAAAGTGTCTAAGAGAATGTACTTTTAATAAGAGAACTGTTTAAAGTTTCCACATCTTGTATCTGATCTCAGAGCTCTGACAAAATATTACCAGAGACTCAATTTAAGTTTTATACATCCTTTTGAAATCTATGTAGTAGACTGTGGGATATCATGCCACCACATTACTGGTTATTTTGTTTAGCTCTAAGTCCACTGTACTTGATTCTTCCCCTTTTCTTCCAACCAGTATCATTAGGAAATGGCAGTGGGTTAAGTCCAAGCTGAAGAGACCACAAATTTTTCATTGTAAAATATCCTGAAAGCCAAGCTTGGTTGGACACATTGTAAAGCCAAATTAAATTGCAGGCATGCTACTGTGATGCAGTGAAGAAAAAATGAGTCTCAGAGGTTAGTATGTTTCTTTTGTTCCAGCTCTGTGCAATGGACATCTTACGTATTCATTTATTTCCTTATTCTTTCACCTTATTCAGTTAAATATATTTTTAGCTATTGTTAGGCACCCTTTGGGAGAGGCAAATTCTAAGAATCATAATTGATTATAACCCACAGGTTCCAAATAACAACCTACTTAACACATAATGTCAAAAGAAAAGAGATCACATTTTTTCCCAGAACAGTCAAGAACTTCCTCTTGGTAACTATTGTAGCCTGTGAGTCTTCCTGACTTTGAGGTTAACTTCAGGGAATCAGTATCACTTTAATGAAAATTAAAGCAATATTTCACTGGTTGTTATTTAGCCTCATTAATATGTTTGATAGTTATTAGGACAAGTCCATCAGAAATGTCACATGAGTTGGTATATGTAGATAGTAGAGGTAGACATCTTTGAATCACTGTCATGTCATTTTATTTTTTTATCCATGTTGGAACTTACAACACATTTTGTAAAGGTACTTACTGGCTTGGCCATGATACAGAAGCTGAAACATGTGTGGACATGCATCCTTGTCATCAGCTTATATGGAAGGTAGAGCTTGGAGCACTTGTAAAGGTGATTTGCTCAGTGATGCTTGACCCTTTGATTCTAAGCTTTGATCTTCCTCCCCATATCAACATCCAAAATCAGAAAGAAAAAAAAAAGATTCCTTTTAAGGATAAAATCAAAGTTTCCTGTACAGGGACAAAGATAACAAAGTAGAGGAAGGCTGCATTTTCCATATGCTCAGAGACTCAGAATAGAGGCAGTGGGAATGCTGCTTCTTGGCCAGGTAGGTGACTAAGGAAATCCACTGAAGTTCAACAGAAAATAGTCAAAGACCCACAAATTCTGATACTTCGAAGGGAGGACAAGAAAGAATACATCAGAGTCATGTTAGAGGCAGCAGCAGCACCAAGACACTGAAGAGGGGAGGGGTAACACAAATGGAAAGAGAGACCAACACAAAAGACAAATTGGGCACAGGAACACCTGTAGAGCAGAAATGCGGTATGAACTTTACTGAATCAGAGGTTGCACAGAGAGCTGGTGTTTATCAACTTGTAAATGGAGAGCTGAGGCAAGGGGAGCCATCTTGTTGCTCATGCTGTAACTCGCTGCTACAGAAACTAGGGAGATCTTAGTAAATATTGCAACACTGTCCCAGCCAGTGTCTACCAAGTGGCCTATGGTGCATCTGGCAGAACACAACTGAAACAGGCACAGAGAAGATTGTTCCCAGGGCATTCAGATCGCAGAGACAGAAGGAACTGCAACTAGCTTTATCATTGAGTCTGGTGGCTCATGGGACCAGCTGAAGAGTGCTGGGAAACTAAACAGGCGGGCATGATTACAATGGGGTACTGAGCCTTGGAAGGCCTTATTTGTTGATGATGGAGTGAGTGAGATCTTCTGTGGCCCTACCATTAAGGGCAGTTGGTTACCTTGCCCTACAAGTAAAGTCCTTGGGAGGCCCCTTAGATCCAGACACCTAGGAAACATCAGTATCTGCCAGCACTACAGGTATGTTGTCCAATCTCTCCAGAGTAGATACCACCAGATTAACCTCAAAAGTTGCAATCAGAGCTGGACCTCCAGATGGAAGAGCTTCCATTTAGATCTCTGCATCAGCCCTGCCCTGGGAGTGCACAGATGGAATCTGTCTGAACAAAACTCAAATAGAGGTCACTTTTGGTTCCATCCTACCTTGTACTGGTGAGCAGAGACACTGAGAGCCAATTCCACCATCTCTGAGTTCAGGCCACTCCACCTCGCAGCTTGGCAAGCAACACAAAAGGAAGAAGAGTCTAATAATCCCGTACTAGCTCTCTCTAAGGTGTGAATAGCCGAAGAAGAAACAAAAAGAACAGTCTGGCAGAGGAAGTGAATATCCATCCTTGTTTCAACCGTCTCAGCAGAAGCAATTATTTCATTAAGAAAATTTTGTTGTTCTTGTTGTATTTGCTAATTGGTCCATATCTATATATGTGTGTATACACACATATTTCTTTCTTTTTCCTCATTTTTTTCTTTTTATTATTCTTTTGTTATTTTGCTCTATTTTATTTTTTGAGGGTTTTTTGTTTTGTTTTTGTTTCTCTTGTTACTCTTTCCTTTCTTCTCCCTCTAATAGCCTACTTCTCTTGTTCTCTTTTTCTCTATTTTGTTTATTTTATCTATTTATTTTTCTTCTTTTTTATGGCCTTCATTTGTTATCTCTCTTCTACTCTCTCTTTTCACCTTTATAATATTCTAAACTTTCTTCTTCCTTCTTATCCTATTTTCTTGTCTCTTAATAAACTGTGTTTTGCCATCCTTTAGAACTATTTAGTATATAACTCTGCCCCCACCACTCATGTTGCTGCAGTTATTAATACTACAGATGCCATTGTTGATACCTGGCATTTACCTTAATGCTCTATCTAGTCCATGGCTGTTGCTGTTTCTAATTACTAACCCCATCATTCCCATTGTTGTGGTTACTAGTGTTGTAGATGTCATAGTAGATACCTGGTATTTATTTTAATGTTGGATATCCTTTGATGCTGTTGTTGGTATTGTTTATTTCCCCTTTTTCTGTGAAGTTCCAGGAATCTAGCATGACACTATGAGTTCACAGGATACTCTGTTACTCAGCTACACCCCAACCCAGCTAAGAGATAGCACATCTTGCTCAACTAATCATCACCAAAGGACTAGAAGGGATAGTATACCAAAAAACCTATTTGGAAAAATAGCCAACAATTCAAAACAACCTGATATCTCAAAATATTTAACCAAGAGAAGGTCATGCCCTAAAAAGGCCCTCACATAAAAGTGGAAGAAATATCTATCCTAACAGATGCACAAGTCTCAACATGAAAAAACAAGAAATATGAAAAAACAAGGTAACATAACATCTACTCTACTAAGGTTCATAATGCACCAAGTGACTCAAATAGTATCAAAGTGGATGAAATAACAGATAAAGAATTCAAAGGAATGATTAAAAAAATCAATGAATTCCCAAAGAATACAGAAAAACTGAATGAAGTAAAGAAATCAGTACAGGATATAAATGAGAAGTTCAATAAAAAGAAATATTGAAAAAGAACCAAAGAGAAATTTTGGATATGAAAGGCATAATAAATCAAATAAAAATTCATTTGAAAGTCTCTCCAATAGAGTAGACCATGTAGAAGACAGAATATCAAAGCTGGAAGACAAAGTAGCTGTCCTTGAATATTCAGATATTATCAAAGAAAAGAAATAAATAACCATAATCAAAATACAAAATAACTCTGGGACAGATGACTATGGTGGCGCATGCCTATAATCCCAGTAATTTGGAGGCTGCAACAGTAGGATCACAGGTTCCAGGCCATTCTCAGCAACATGGTGAGATCCTCAGCACTTAGCAAAATTCTGTTTCAAAATTTAAAAAGAAATAAATAAAAAGGGCTGGGAGTTTAGCTGGAAGGTAGAATTTCCCTTGGTTCAATCCCCAGTACCAGAAAATATAATAATATTACCTCCAAAACAACAGTAAAAGACCAAATTTAAGAATCAATGGAATCAAAGAGGGATCTGAGATACAGGATAATGGCATGGATAACCTTTCCAGGGAAATAATAACAAAATTTTCCAAACCTTGGGAAAGAGATGGACATCCAGAATCAGGAATCATTTGGAACCCCAAATACATAAGATAAAATAACTTTTCCAAGACACATTATAATTAAAATGCCTAACATGAACCTGGAGAACATTATGTTAAGTGAGATTAGCCAGACACAGAAAGTGAAGGATCATATGTTTTCTCTCATATGCAGAAGTTAGGGAGTAACAAGGATACCAGAGGGACTTCAGATAATGGAGGAGAAACTCCAGTGGAGCCAGAGAGGTGGTCTAGGGAAAGGGGGAGGGGAGGGAAGATCAATAAAGGAATCACTTCCATTGACATTATGTACCCATGTGAGAATACCAATGTCAATCTCAACACCCTCTATGGGGCGGAGGGCAGAGCCAGGGGAGAGCCCACCAAGTGCTGTGTGCATATATATATCACCATCACTATTAACTACATTGTGATGTGAAACTATAATGCACCAATAAAGTATAAAAATAAAATGAAATTTAAAAAAAGCTTCAAGAGAAAAATGCCAAGTCACAGTTAGAGGTAAGCCAGTAAGCATAACTTCTAATTTCTGAACCCAAACTCTATAAGTCTAGAGGGCTTGGAATGATGTATTCCAGGTTCTCGGGGACATATGGAATCTCTGGGACACTATGAAGGTGGTTATAAGAGAAAAGATTATAGCTCTGAATTCCTATATTAAAAAACCAGAAATATATCAAATAAACAAATTAATGATGCATCTCAAGGTCCTAGAAAAACAAGAGCAGAACAATTCCAAAACCAGTAGATGGAAGGAAAAAAATATGACCAGAGCCAAATTTAATAAAATAGAGAATAAAAACAATACACAGGATCAATGTAACAAACAATTATTTGAAAAGGTAAACAAGATTGCTTAAACCCTTATCCAAACTAACCCAAGGAAAGAGAAGGCCCAAATTAATAAAATTAGAGATGTAAAAGGAGATATCAGGGACTTTTGAAAACTAATACTCCAGTAAATTGGAAAATTGAAAGAAATGGATAAATTTCTAGACACATATGACCTAATACAACTGAACAAAGAGGTCATAGAAAATCTATGCAGACCAATAACAAGCAATGAGACTGAAGCAGTAATAAAAAGCCTTTCAACAAAGAAAAGCCCTGGACCAAATGGATTCTCGACTGAATTCTACCAGACCTTTAATAAAGAACTAATGCCTATGCTCCCTAAATTATTCCATAAAACAGAAAGCAATGGAACACTTCAAAATTCATTCTATGAAACCAGTTATCACCCTGATACCTAAACCAGATAAGGACACATCACAGAAAGAAAACTTAAGGCCAATATTCCCAATGAACATAGATGCAAAAATCCTTAATAAAATTTTAGCAAATTATATTCAATAACACATTAAGGAGAGTATACACTATATCAAGTTGATTTCATTCCAGGGATGCAAGGATAGCTCAACATACTCAAATCAATAAGTGCAATTCACCACATAAATAGAATTAAGGACAAAACTCACATAATCATCTCAACAGATACAGAAAAAGCATTCAACAAAATCAGCACCCATTCATGATACGAACACTGAAGAAACTAGGGACAGAAGGAACTTACCTCAATATCATATAGGCAAATCCAAAGTCAACATCATACTTAATGGGGAAAAACTGAATTTCTTCTAAATTCAGGAACAAGACAAGAATTTCCACTCTCACCACTCCTACTAATATGGTACTTGAAATTTTAGCAAGATCAACTAGGTAGAAGGAAATAAAGGGAATATAAATAGGAAATGAAGTAGTCAATGTTTTAGTCAGCTTTTTTCACTGTAACCAAAGTACCCACAAGAACAACTTAAAGAAGTAAAGGTTTTTTGGGGCTAATGGTTTCAGACCAGAAGGTCAGTTCTGAGGCAGAAATTGAGGTGGCAGGGTGCCTGGAGAGAGGATACTACTTTCCCATAATGGAGGTTGCTCTCACACCGTGGAGGCCAGAATCAGAGAAAGAAAGGAGGATGCAGTCTGAGGACATATACAGTCCTCAAGACCAGTCACCCAATGACCCAGCCACGCCCCACCTCTGAGCCTTGCTGCACTGAGGGCATGCTTTCAACACATGAGCTTTCAGGGGATATCTTACATCCAAACTCTTAACATCAAATTGTCACTATTTGCACATGATATGATACTATACTTAGAAGATCTCAAAAGCTCCACCAAAAAGACTTCTAGAGCTAATAAACAAATTCAGCAAATTATCAGGATACAAAATCAACACACAAAAATCACTATCTCTCCTATACACCAATTATGAATCCATCCACTGGAAAAAAAATCAGGAAAACAGTCAGGCATAGCAGTACACACCTATAATCTCAGTGCTTGGGAGGCTGAGACAGGAGGACCCTAGGTTCTAGGACAGCCTCAGCAACTCAGTGAGACTTCTGACAGCCTAGCAAGACCCGGTTTCAAAAAATATTTTTTTAAAAAGGGCTGGGATGTAGCTTGGGAGTAGAATGACCCTGGGTTCAATCCCCAGTATCACACACATACCAAAAAAAATCAGGAAAACAATTCCATTCACAATACATATAGAATGAAAGAGAGGAAAGAGGAAAGAGGAAAGGAAAGGAAAGGAAGAAAATGAACCTAGGAATAAATCTAACCAATGAAGTGAAAGACCTCTACAATGAAAATTATAGAACACTGAAGAAAGAAATTGAAGAAAACACTAAATATGTACAATTATGTATCAATTGAAAATAAAATTTTAAAAATGAAAATAAAGAAATACAAATGGCCAATAAATATATGAAAAACTGTTTAACATCACTAGCAATCAGGGAAAAGCAACTCAAAACTCCACTGAGATTTCATCTTGCTCCAGTTAGAATGAATGTTACCAAGAAAACAAATAAAAATAAAGCTGGGTAAGGATATGGGGCAAAGAACATTTACACACTGTTGGCAGGATTGTAAATTAGTACAACCAATATGGAAATCAGTATGGAGGTTCCTCAGAAATCTAGTAATGGAACCACCATATGACCCAGTTATAATACTCTTTGGTATCTTTACAAAAAAATTAAAGTCAGCAGACTATAGTGATACATACATACCCATGTTGAGACCAGTACTATTCACAACAGCCAAGTTATAGAATCAGTCTAGGTGTCCATCCACAGATGAATGGATAAAGAAAATGTGGTTTACATAAACATATTACAATAAACATAGGCGTCCATCAACAGATGGACGAGTAAAGATAATCTGGTATATAAACAATATACCACAATAAACAATGAACTTTATTCAGCCATGAAGAATAATAAAATTATGTCATTTGCATGAAAATAGAGGAACTGAAGGACACTTTAGAAAATAAGGTCTGGAACAGGTCATAGTAGCCCCAAGTCTATTTTGGTAGGGTGTTTTGTTGTTATGAAAGTAATTTTTCAAGAAAAATAAGGTTAGGTGATGTCTACACAGTTAAATATGTTCCTTGGGTGAAAGTCTTCTTAGAGCCTTAACTATGATAAAAGTACACTGAGAATCCCTGAGAGAAATATATAGAATTACGTGATTTTCAAACTTACTTGGGCCGGGCGTGGTGGCGCACGCTTGTAATCCCAGTACTTTGGGAGGCGGAGACCGGAGGATCTGGGTTCGCGGCCAGCCTCAGCTCGCTCTCTCTCTCTCTCTCTCTCCCTGTCTCTCTCTCTCTCTCCCCTTAGTGAGGCCCTCCGCAACTTCGTGAGACCCGGTTTCAAAATAAAGTATAAAAAATAGGGCCGGGGGC
>PVJS01025928.1:0-27436 GCA_004027185.1 Glis glis
CAGCAGCAAATTGAAGAGTTTCGACCAGGAAGTGAAACACCAATGCAGGTAAGTCTCAAAACCTAGTGTTTGCTTCCCTCCAGTGGCTGAGTACAGTAGCACACTTGGAGAAAGCATCTAACGGTGTCCATATCAGTTTTGCTTTTCTTTTCTCCTGCAAGTTAATAAGCATAAATGTTATAAACATGAAAGGTTTTGTGTTTATAGACAAAACTTAGCATCTGAGATTAATTCACATGAAAAACTTAAAACTTGTACGTAATTTGGTCTTTACTTTCTCCTTTGTTAAATGAGCATAAAAGTAAACAAAACAAAACCAATTCAATCTAAAGAAACGTGAAATGAAACAAAGAACCTGACAGGTATAATAGAAAGAAAATTTATGTGGGGTACTAAGTCTTGGATTTTGGTGTTGGTTCTCTTAGATATAGAACCTGGATGATTGTTAACCTATTACTTAATTTCTCTGAACCTCAGTTTCTTCATCTATAAAATGAGAAGGTGAAACTAAAGTTTTTGGTAAAGTTTTGGTTATGGTTGATATATATTTAGGTTTAAAAATTAGATGTACTTATTTTTTGAAAATTGAGTGTCAAGAATAGTTAACCAGTTTAAAGGAAACATTTTATGATAATGCAATACATAAAGAAAAATAGTATGTAGCCCCTAATAGATCTAGAGAACACATGTAAATTTCTTGATCTGGAAATGTTTCTTTTTCAAGATAATTTTCTACACTGTTCATTTTAATTAGGAAACTAATTTTTCTGATATAAATCTTATAATCTATTTTTATTACCAGAATTTTCTGCAACATTAATCCTACCAAAAAATTTCAAAATTCCCCTAGAGTAAAAATTCTAAATTACTATTCATTACTTCTAATAATAAAATATAAGGAATACAGTGATGAGGTCTATGAAAGGATAAAGAGATCACGTATCTGTGAACCTTATAAATCTGAGTATAGCCCCACAGTATACACACAACCTAACATGCTACATTCACAGGAGAACCCTTAAACCATCTCATGTGCCTTCTTTACTCTTACTTTGGACACAGTTCTCATAATTTTGATTATGTATATTTAAACCATATAACCAAATAGAAGCATTATTAAGATGTTTGAATCACAAATCAAAAAAGATGATTTAACCAGATTTGTGATTTATCAATTCAAATGATTGAGATGAAGCCCAATTTTTCAAATACTATCACGTTTTAGTCTTCAAATACTTGTGATCATAGGAGATCAGGGATCAGGCAGCTGTTTCTCCACCTGGTGTCTTTATACAGAATTGGAGCCGTTGAAGGGAGTTGAGTTTACTACTCCAAACTGAAGTAAGGCTGATAGAAAGGTAACTGAGAAAATTGGTCTAATTTAAAAGAATGAATACTAATTTACTTATTCTTTCATTCTGCTTTCACGAACCTCTGTTTTAAGTAAGGTTTTCTCTGATCTTCAAGCAATTGCATTATGGATAGAAAAATTATTTTTATATCTTCTTTCTAGTGTATAGTGGAGGGAGAAAGCTATTTTTGGAGATTTGTGTGTGCTCTAAAAATTGTTCCCTCCCTCCTTCCTGGGGATTGAATCCAGGGACATTCTACCTCTGAGCTAAACCCCCAGCCCTATTTTATTTTAATTAATTAATTTATTCATTTATTTTTCAGTACTGGGGATTGAACCTAGGGGCATTCTAACCTCTGAGCTACACCCCCAGCCCTATTTTTTATTCTTTATTTTGAAACAGGGTCTCACTAAGTTGCAGAGGGCCTCACTAAATAACTGAGGCTGGCCACGAACCCAGATCCTCTGGTCTCAGCCTCCGAAGTACTGGGATTACAAAGTGTGTGCCATCACACCTGGCTTATTTTTTATTTGGAAACAGGGTCTTACTAAATTGTGGAGGGCCTTGCTAAATTGCTGAGACTGGCTGCAGACCTGTGATCCTCCTGTCTCAGACTCCCAAGTACTGGGATTACAGGTGTGCACCACCATGCCCAGCTTAAAAAGTGCTATTTCTTGATTAGCCTTATTTGGGATGGTCTCTTTATATAAGGCTTATAAATTTGAGAGTGGAAAGATGAAGCCAGGTAAAGAAAACTAGATACTTCAATTGCAATCTTTTTCTTTTTGCAGTGCTATTGATTGAACCCAGGGCCTGTGCATGCTAGGCAAGCCCTCCACTTCTGTGCTACACCTCTAGCCGTTCATATACAATTTTTAAATGTCTGCTTCCTTTCTAATTTCCTTCTTGGACTACTACAGAAGAAAAGTTTTATTACCTTCTCTATAGATCTAAGTATCCTCCTTATTTTGGAAGCTCTTCTCATGATTGTTTCTTAAAAAGGTCTCTTTGAAGTATGGACTTTGTTTTAGTTTTTTACATAAGGAAAAGAAAGTAAGGATGAGACCATATGATAATTTGTGATTTTTTAAGCACAACTCCTAAACTCTCATCGTGAAAAGCAATTCCTTTACATCTAAGAAAAGGAATTTGGCTGAAACTCATTATCTAATAACATCATAGATCTATATAGAACTTTGTAGTTCTTAGTGTTTTATCTTATTTGATTCTCACAGCCCCCATCCCTGAAAAAGTTAATTTGTAATAAGGAAGTTTTGCTCTCTTTGGAACTTAATGTAGAACAATTATTGAGCCAGACACACAGTCTTATGTGATGGTCTTCCTTGATTTCCTTATCTCTTGCTAAATCATCTAAAGTGCAGGTAATGTAGTACTCTGAAGCATTTTTCTTTGTGAATGAAGACAAGGTATCTGTGACCTCATTGGGTTTAGGATATAGGAACTCCATGGGGTCTACCACTAGTCTTTGGTTCTTCTCCTCTATATCCCATCAACCCCCTTCCCCTGTCTGACTCTATAATGTCTGTGACAAAAGAGTAAAACAAACAAAATATTGACTTGTTTTGGGGAAAAAACACTTCCCTTGCATTCCTTGTTTTGGAGATGGGAGATTGTACACCTCTACACACGGCAGTGCCCTTTAGATTCCTGTGAGCCTAGCATGGACCTCCTGGACAGTAGTGAAGTGGTGGGCTCTTTATTGATGAAGTTGTTTTTCCCTCTTTCTCTTACCATTCTCTGGGATATTTTAAACTCTTAGTTGCAGTTTTTAAAAAGAGGAAAATGAAATTTTGTGTCTATTTATTTATTTATTAATATTTATTTATTTATTTATTTATTTATTTATTTATTTTGTGGTACTGGGGATTGAACTCAGGGACATTCTACCTCTGAGCTACACCCCCAGCCCTATTTTTTATTCTTTATTTTGAAACACAGGGTCTCACTAAGTTGTGGAGGGCCTCACAAGTAGCTGAGGCTGGCCACAAACCTGCGATCTTCCTGTCTCAGCCTCTCAAGTACTGGGATTGCAAGTGTGCGCCACCACGCTCAGCTCTTGTATCTATTTAAATCATGAACAGTTTTGATCATTCAAGGTACTGACACCTAATTTCAACATATTTAATGGAGATTTTCTCATATAAATAAAAATTTGATAAAATGACTTAAAGGACTTTGTTTTGTCTTATATGAAATAAGAATAAAAGTTTTACTTATTACATCTAAAATAGTTTTCTTATTTTTATTCTTTATCTTTGCATCCTATTTTGTGTTTGTTTTACTATTTGACATAATATATTCACTGAGAGTTGTGGACACTGATATTCTCTATAGTTAGGATATGACATTATGACACATTTGGGTAGCTAGAAAGCATATAATTGATTTTTGTGTACATGTTTTAATATAGTTAATAATGTGTTTGATTTTCCATCTGTCAACTTTTGGCATATTGTTTCTTTTAAAAATTGTAAAGTGTGCTGCTACTTAACATATAAGTAGATCTTTTTTGAGATTTATCATTTTCGCACTTTGCTAGAAGACTCAAAAGTAATCAAAGGATAAACAATATCTAGGTAGTAGCACATTCATAGGTCTGCCCTCTTGTGTTTGTACTAGGAAATTTTGATTTTATTTTATTTGAGGAAAGTCTCTTCCAAACCCTCTACAATATCAAAATGATTTATAACTAGAACATTTTATAGTCATCATCAATCATGTATATTATGGAACAATTTCACTGAGTTCAAGAACATTCATTTAATATAGGTGATTCTGATTATTTGTATTAGACAAATACATAGTTTTTTTTTTTTTTCGTGGTACTGGGGATTGAACCCAGGGACATTCTACCTCTGAGCTACACCCCAGCCCTGTTTTATCCTTTATTTTGAAACAGGGTCTCACTTAAGTTGTGGAGGGCCTCACAAGTTGCTGAGGCTGGCCGTAAACCTGCAATCCTCCTGTCTCAGCCTCTCAAGTACTGGGATTATAAGCGTGCACCACTACCCCGGCTCAAATATACGTTTTTAATCAATTAAAAATAAAAGCAACATTAAACATTTAAAAGTTAATACCCTATAAATTAAGATTAGAATTCGCTAGTAGAAAATGTTTGAACATTTAGTATCTTAAAAATTTTAAATACATTGTTTTCTTCAATCTTGCTCTTTATTGCATTATGATAAACAGAATAAGTTCCATTTAAAGAATTTTTTTTCTGCATTTTAATCTGAGTTATAGTATTCTGAAATTCTCACAATATAAGATTCTAATTTCTAACAAATTTTAATTTCTATCAAAGACAGAAGAACAAACAATTCTTTATTTCTGTTTTGCTGAGGAAAAACCCTATAACTTCACAGTTAATAAAGTTGACATTGTAATAAACAATGTAATAAAAAGCATAGGGGACTTATCAGTTCAAATTTTCTACTTGTTTTTAATATCAGTGCAGCTAATTAAAGAATGTGGATACTTTTGCATATATGTAAACACTGAGACTAGTGAGATTGGGTGTATCACCTGTGATTTATAAGCTTTCTGGTTGTGATAGGTATTTCCAACCTAAAGGTGATCCCTGTTAGTATGAGACTCTCTTACACTGCTCATATATCTGTGAACCAAAACTATCCCCTGTTCATCCCCAGTACTTCTCAGAGATTCCAAGAATTTAAAAGCAGCATCTCCTTCACTATTCACTGAGCAATATTTGTGTTAGAAAAACCAACATCAATGTTGATATTTCAAATTGTTTTAATAACTGTATTTTGGCAACTTTTGCTAATTGTACCTTCTCTACTCTTTAATAATTGTTATATTAGCAATATGTTTTAAACTGAAGTTAAAATTGTTGGGTTATGCAGTCTAGGTATAAATCATTTTAGATTTGAACCAACTTATTTTTTTTTTTTTTTGCGGTACTGGGGATTGATTGAACCCAGGGGCGTTTTACCTCCGAGCTCCACCCCCGGCCCTATTTTTTATACTTTATTTTGAAACTGGGTCTCACGAAGTTGCAGAGGGCCTCACTGAGTTGCTGAGGCTGGCTGCGAACCCGGATCCTCCGGTCTCCGCCTCCCAAGTACGGGGATTACTAGTGTGCGCCACCACACCCAGCTTGAACCAACTTAAATTACTCAATTTTTGTTAATTTATTTTCCAACATCCATGTTTACTTCTATTTTTTATTAGTTGTTAGAAGATGTTTTAAAAATGAGCAGAGGAGAAATTGAAAATATATTCAACAAAAAATCATAGATCAGTATTGATTTATTGTTTAGCTCACTTGAATGGCTTACAAAATAAGTGCTTATTATGTAGTTGATAGATTAAGGGAAAAGGATATATTCTATTATTATAAATAGTAGATAGGACAAAAAGTTCATTTAAACTTGTAGTATAAAATTACTGTTTGGAGAGAGAATTCAAATTTTTAATTTTAGTGGCTTGAAATAACACATTTTTCTTTCATTGGAAATTTTTTATTCTTTTTCTTGTATATACTGGGTATGAAGTTGGAATAGAAGACCACCTATAAAATCATTCTGAAGTCTTAAGTTTTCATTATATTCCACAGATATAGTATGACAAGTGAGATATTCTGGCTCAGATAATTCACTATAGCCTTAGATTAGGGTTAGACTCTATTCTATTAGTATTAGTATTCATGGTAATCACACTGTCAGATATTAAATTGACCACCAGTTCCTATCTCTTGATCATAATGTTCTAGAGAATACAGATTTATAGTCAGCTTACATGTACTAGAATTCTATAATTTTTGAAAAATTTTGTTGAGGAATTTTATTTATGTAAGAATATGGTCTTTTCTCTGATTCTCATAAACTTCAAAAATATTAATATGGTATAGAAAAAGAATATAACATTTTAGAATGTAGGTTCTAATAAGGAGTTACAACCAAGACTTCTGTATTATAATAATAATAATAATAATAATAAAAATAACAGATATGAGAAATCAGTGGGCTATTTTGAATAACTGACACTTCATTTGAATTATTATTTTGGTACTTGGTGAAGACCTGAAAAATACTTTGTAACTATCAAAGAAGCTTTTATAGTGCAGTATAAATAGCATTTACCCCAAAGGGTGAAGCTAATGTTTTTTATAGGAAGTGAACTTGATAGCAGTGCTGTTTCATAATTAAACTCCTACTTCATCCTCAGAAAAGATTTAGGAGAGACATTTATAGGCCATTTTGAGGAAATCAACAGTTACATTATATACTTATAGTTACATTATACTTATAGTCATTGTAAAGCTAATTTTGAAAATAAAGCTCTTTTCATCTTTACAAGATCGGGCAGATGAATACATTTGCTAACAATTTGTTTTACTCTTAATCTTGACCTTTTCACAAAGAAATTCTTCTACTCAGGAAGTGGGCTGTATCATTTTCCCCTCTTCATGGGATGGCAGATTTTAAGCTGATGTGATAAATTGCAGATGTGGAGATTGCAGCAGAAATTCAGAGTAGCATCACGATGATGCAAATCAGCAAGAGACATATTAAGATGAGACAGAAATTGATAAATAGGTTCTGGAAGTTTTGACGTGCTTGTTGAGGCATTTCAATAGTTGAGGCTCTTCTTATAGCAGAGCGAGTGAGATATTGGACTTTCTCCATGATGCCAGGAAGGCAGGAAGTCTGAAGTTTTAAGTGGTCAAGAGAAAGATAAAAAGCTGGCAGCCAAATGTGAGATAATTGTCCTCTGTTAGGTAGCCTGGAATGTAAAAATAGTAAATAGATTAGGATTATATGTATAACCTGTTCTCTGAATAGGTAAAACAATTGTGCATTAATTCATCTTAACACTTTTTATTTACATCACATGCCTCTAAAATCAACCTCTCTTTCTCTCTCTCCCTCCTTCTCTCCCTCCCTCCCCCCCCTCTCTCTCTGTCTGCATGTGTGTTTCTGTCTGTGTTTTTTTGGTGGGATATATCATTACAATCTCATTTGTCCTGTGTTTGGTTGTATACGAACTTCAGTTTTTGCCTTCTTCCAAAATGACTGCCAGTGTTGCTTGGTTTATGATAGTTTGTTTTGGACTTTTCCTTTGGGCAAAAGTTCTTACATATACTTTCGTTAAGTCTGTTTCTCTGTAAACATAATTGATACGAACATTTAGCTGTCATTAAACATAATTGATATGGACATTTAGCTGTCAGGTGTGTCTCTATACATCCCATGAAAATTCACCTCAGCTTGTCAAGCCCATACCTGAAAGGGGCAAACAGTGAAGACAGCAAAGGGGAGAAAAGGAATGGGAAAAGGGAAGGTATGTGTCAGGCATAACCAGTTGGAACTTGGCAGTTATTTTTTCAAAGAAGCTGTGTGGTTAAGTTTAGTAGTTTTCAGTACTTCAACCTGTCTGTCTGTTCTCCATCATAGTATGGGCCTGTGACAAAGTTACACACAGCCAACTTACATCAGACTACATTCTTTTAAAGGGTTGGTAATTTATAGTTGCCTAGCATATATTCTTTATTGTTCAGTGCAGGTGGCTAAACTTATCTGTAACATTCTCCATTTAGAAAATGGTGGCTTAAATTTGGCATACATTTCATTTAATTATTTTTTGAACTCTGCAGATAAAATGCTATAGAAATGTATTTTCTTTTGTTCTTTAAGAAAATGCAAGGCCGGGCGTGGTGGCGCACGCTTGTAATCCCAGTACTTTGGGAGGCGGAGATCGGAGGATCCGGGTTCGCGGCCAGCCTCAGCTCTCTTGCTCGCTCTCTCCCTCTCTCTCTCTCTCTCTCTCTCTCTCTTTCTTTCTCTCTCTCTCTCTTTCTTTCTCTCTCTCTCTCTCCTTAGTGAGGCCCTCCGCAACTTCATGAGACCCAGTTTCAAAATAAAGGATAAAAAAATAGGTTCGGGGACATAGCATGGAGGTAGAACGCCCCTGCGTTCAATCCCTGTACCGCAAAAAAAAAAAAAAGAAAAGAAAATGCATCCTTTGCATTGCTTCTGCTTATATTTGTTTATTGTAAATCAGTGAATTTATGCTGTTGGGGAATTATGGGAAGATTTGATTTTCTTTGCTCTTTTGTATATTTTACTCATCCCTTTATATTAGGATATATAACAAAATATAACTAAGAGGAAAATAAGAATTTACATTGATAATTCCTATTTGAACTTACTTTTTTGTGAAATTTCAGAGCTTAACTGGTTATAAAGGCCTGACTTTTAAAAAGTTATTTTGAGGCAAATAAAACATGGAAAAAGAGGGAGTTAGCCAGCAGTTGATCATGAGGCATGTACAGAGCTTATCCCCTACCCTGACACTGAAGAGTGGTACTTGAGTCACATGGAACATGTCACGTTTCCATAAATACTCCACTCCCTTTTATGATTTTGTCCTTTGCACATGTTGTTCTGCCTTTGCCTGGAATGCCCCCCACCCTGCTTGCTTCTGTCTAGCAAATTTGAGTTGATCCATAAGGCCCAGTATAAATGCCACTTTCTAATAAAACCTTTCTTTACTCATTAAGGTAGAATTGGTTATCACCTCGGCTGGATTTTAGTAAGACGTTAGTGTTAGGATGTCTAATACTAAAGATATCTTTAGGATATCCATCA
The DNA here is from genome assembly GCA_004027185.1 of Glis glis. Taxonomy (NCBI): domain Eukaryota; kingdom Metazoa; phylum Chordata; class Mammalia; order Rodentia; family Gliridae; genus Glis; species Glis glis. The sequence continues at coordinate 8,987 of PVJS01025928.1, forward strand.
GGTTGTGCTGTAATTTCAATTTATATCTCAATTTCCCTAACTGCTTTATGAGTAAAGGAGCCATTTTATATCTTAGTACTCAGTGTATAACTGGCACCACTTGATTAAACCAAAAAAGTTAAATATAAATTTTTTATGACTAAAAAATTTGAAAAATTTTACTGACCAAAAAACAGTGCTGTAATGGACAGATTAACCAGTTAGAAAAATAATTTGGCCGGGCGTGGTGGCGCACGCTTGTAATCCCAGTACTTGGGAGGCTGAGACAGGAGGATCCGGGTTCGCGGGCAGCCTCAGTGACTTAGTGAGGCCCTCTGCAACTTAGCGAGACCCTATTTTGAACTAAAGAATAAAAAATAGGGCTGGGGGTGTAGCTCGGAGGTAGAATGCCCCTGGGTTCAATCTCCAGTACTGCAAAAAAAAAGAAAAATAAATGATAGTTGAACATATAAGCTCTAATATTTTTCTCAACTCTCTTCCTATTGTACATGAGGAAAATGAAGCTTAGAGGATTTACCTAAGTTCATAGCCTCCTGATAAACAAATAGATGTTAGGTGTTTGTAAAATACAAAGAGATATGCCCTAAAGAGATGGGCTGTCTACTGTTGAAAGTATAATTAGTATATTTTAAAGATGATCTCAAAATACTATAACAGCCAGATGCTATTAAAGAAGGTATTGTTCCTGGAAACAAATTGGATATAAAGGACACAACCAAATATGGGGACTTGATTTTTGTTAGACTTAGAAATAGATCATAATTCTAAATGATTTGCAGTAACTTTATACTCTTATGCTAAAACTGAAAGCAAATCTGCTTTACGTGCTGAAATGTTAGTGGTTTGTATTTAATTTGGGGGCTTAATTTATTTAATAGTGTTGTAATCTGAAATGTGAGTCCTAATTCTGCTGAACTTCCAAAATCTGTATGATAATAATTAAGCCACAATAATGAATAAAAAATCTGTATGATAATTTTAACCATAGAAGATGGACATGTCTTGAGAATTGAAAAGCTATATGTAAGAATAGCACACTCCTATTTTTAGAGTTGTCTGTTACCTTCACTACATCATCATTATGACATGGTTGTCAGGTGTTTATCATTTTTTTCTGCACTGATGGCCGCCCTGTAGGTTTAGAATTTCTGCAGTTTTCTTTCTTTTCTTTTATGATAGCCAAGTTGTTAATAGCTAATAGATAATATTTTATGGGGAACATAGAACAATGGCTTAATTTTACTTTCTGTTATCCGATGTTTTTGGAGCATTCTTATAGGATAATAGAAATAGATTCTGTTGGGATATTCTAAACTGCTTCTGGCTTAAACTGCCATGGAGATTGAAATTAGTTCTCTACTTCATTAAAAGAATGACTATATATGTATATATTTGGAGATAGGAGAAATATTCATTTGCAGGTTAATTCAAAATTAATTAATCAAACAGGCCTTAGCATAAGAATGTTGAAAATAAGTGAGATGCTTGATGGGAGTTTGGTTGTAGAAGTACCTGATCCTTTCCTCTTGAGTGGCATGTGAGAAGCAGAAAAGTACCCGCAGAAGATGATGTATGGAAGTGGGATCCACTATTATTCTAATTTTTGGAAGGGTGTGGGATTTATAAAGCCTTTGTTCTCTTTTCCTCAAAGAAATTAAAATTGGAAATTGAGAAAAAATCAAGTTCAAGATAGTATTTTTAAGTGGAAAAAGGAAAGAGAAAAACCACAGGAAACTTTTATCATTCAACAAATATGTGCCATGTTAGGCAACATGTATGGAGAGAACTGTATATCAACTCCTGTAGGAATCCTTATTTTGTCTACGGGGATCCCTATCTCAACAATATATCAAAACTATTTTTTTTTTTTTTGCGGTACCGGGGATTGAACGCGGGGTGTTCTACCTCCGCGCTACGCCCCTGGCCCTATTTTTTATCCTTTATTTTGAAACCGGGTCTCACGAAGTTGCGGAGGGCCTCACTAAAAAGAGAGAAAGAGAGAGAGAGAGAGAGAGAGAGAGAGAGAGAGAGAGAGCTGAGGCTGGCTAGGAACCCGGATCCTCCGGTCTCCGCCTCCCAAAGTACTGGGATTACAAGCATGGGCCACCACGCCCGGCTATCAAAACTATTTTTGTGCAAAAGAATCTCAATAGACTTTGGTGGCCTGCTTTATGACTTGCTAGATAATTGATACTTAACAATTGTTTTATATGATGAGAAGTAATTACTACATATAAATTAAAAATTTTCAGTGCTTTGTAGAACTTTCTGAACTTCAGGTTTTTGGGAAGTATTTCTTCTGCAGAAGTCACAAATTCCTGAGATTCTTTATATTTGTGGACTCCAGAATTTTGCTGCCCCCTTTTATCTTTGATTATTCTTTTAGTAAACATGGACATATTTTGGTATCAAGTTCATGTAATATCTAAGACTACAGTCTGACAGCCACATTTAGTATTTTTTCATTTAACTGGTTTAAAAGATTACAATTCTTTACAGATTGAGTTTGAATGAACAGGACTTGTCTGTATTAGGGTATTTTTTTTCCTATTGCTCATTGCCATTTCTACAGATAAGCTAGAAGCAATTTTGTATGCATCTTTTGGTTTTTTGACTTGTTGAAATAAATTATGACAGTTTATCTAAATTCAACTTATCAGTCTATTGGCTTATAAAAGTTCACTCTCATAGGATCATTTTCCTTTTGAGATTGCCTGATTCTAAACTTGGAAGTTCTATTTGAAGTTACTTTGCAGTAGCAATATTCCAGAACTTGATTGGTACAGACTGGTTAAGGTGCTTTTGCCTGGTTATGAAAAGAATTGTGTAAACATGAAAGTCAGTATGTTCTTGACTCCTAAATAGACCCCATAATGAAATGTCCTTCATTAAACAATAGCACAGAGAGGTTTTTCCCTCTGAAATTGGCATGTGGCTGTGCTTATTTTGTCTGTAGGTTTGTCTTACTACTGTTCATTATTTTACATATTTACTTATTTATTTATTTATATTTTGGCGGTACCGGGGATTGAACCCAGGGGCATTCTACCTCTGGGCTACACCCCCAGTCCTATTTTTTATTCTTTATTTTGAAACAGGGTCTCACTAAGTTGTGGAGGGCCTCACTAAGTAGCTGAGGCTGGCCGAGAAGCCGGATCCTGCAGTCTCAGCCTCCCAGTACTGGGATTACAAGCGGGTGTCACAATGCCCAGCTTATTTTACATATTTAAATAATGATTTAAAAATTAAATTATTAGCTGGGTGTGGTGGCATGTGCCTATAATCCTAGTATTTGGGAGACTGAGACAGGAGAATCACAGGTTTGAGTCCAGCCTTAGCAACTTAGCAAGGCCTTGTTTCAAAATAAAAGATAAAAAGGAATGGGGATGTAGCTCAGAGGTGGAAGGCCCCTGAGCTGAATCCCTAATAACAACAAAAAATTAATTTGTTTACATTAAAAATTCTTTTTAACCTGTAGATGTTGGGGCTTCAGATTTTTTTTGGGGGGGGAGGGTATGTGAGGGAGGAGTTTGGGGGAAGTCTTAAGGAACAATGACTAGCACTAATATATCCCCATTAATGTGAGTGAATTGGTCTTTTTTTTGAGATCCTCAAAGATGAAGTACATTCTACAGAGCACTAGAGGTCCTCAGTTGACTGAGTATCCTGGGGAGGAGCTCAGGCTTCATTTTCATGTGTTTATTTGGCAATGCATGCTACGGAATTAAGTAGGGTGAGAACATTGATACACTATTTCTGGAGATGTCCAAAGGGGCTACATATTTCTGGTACATGCCACTATAATATACAAGGATTATGGTCTTGATTCCCAACTTCCAGATTTACTCTGTTCTTGGTATGATTAGCACTGTGTGAATTTCCATCTCAGATGAAAGTTAGTGATTTTCATAGCATAAACAACAAAGCGAGATTTTTCTGTTCAAGCACTTTGAAAAAGACAGACTTGGATATTTACATAGTAGAATAAGTGGATTAGAAATGAAACTGAGGAAAGCTAAGGATTTAATATGGGAATAGAATAAAGCCCTATAGTGTAGATTTTGTGGAAAGTTTTGAGGATAAATTTTCAATTATCCTGGATATTAGGTTTTGAGCCTAAATGGATTAAAAGTGTATTTTTTAATCAACGATTTAAGTTAAATAGTACAGAACTTTAATTTGATTGTGCCATGTTATTGTTTTTTTTTAAAAACTTGTGTGATTATTTTGGATTTCTCCTATCATTGTTTATTGCTTAATAACTAAGGACATCTATAACTTTCTTATATCCCTGGCTTTGGAATGATCTGTAGAATATTATTCAGGTTTTAAAGATATAATGCCTGATGTATAACTCAAATTTAAATGGAATGGCTTTAAGTAAATAGAAGTTTGCATTCTCTCAATTTGCCTTATAGAGTGCCATTTGCAATATTTAGTACTGTCAATTTATTTTGCTGTGTCGATGTTATGATTTATGTAAAAGTCATGCTAATCAGTATATAGAATGTGCATATGGTTTAAGAGTCATAAGGCCCAGGTTCTTGCCAAGGTTTCTCTATTCATAGCTCTGTGACCTTGAGTAGTGTGCCTTTTTGCATCTGTTTCCTAAATTGTGAAGGAGAAATGCAGTACCAAACACATAGAGAATTAAGAGGATCGAATGAAATACTTGTGCTTGTGCACTTAGAAATTTTTTTTCAAAAATAAAGAAGTTATAATTGACTCTCTTCATTTCTAGAATTTGGTAATATATATGCCATCTATTTATAGAGGTAATCTATACTTTAATTTTTTCAGTTAAAGTTTTAATACATTATACAGTTTAGCATATTATATAATCATACATTACATAATACATCTAATACATATAAAACACACTAAAATTTTTATTTTCTTGAATTGTTTTTATGCAAATATGCTACTATCTCTAACCAGTTAGTGAGCTTAAGAAACTATGTATTAATATAAAACCCAAATGCAATTATTTTCCTTTATGTCTACTAAAATACTGTTAAAACAATATTGATATGTGGAAGAAATGGTAGTGATGTGACTCAGCTTAGTAAATCAAATACTCTAGTTCTTTCACCTCATTTAAAAAGCTTAAATCAGTGTTTTATAACTTAAAACCATTCACATTTCTTCATTTGATTTCATCTAATTCATTTTTTTAGCATTTAGTTTTAAAGCACATGTCTTTATAAACTAGGGCAGTACTTCAGTGTCCCCTTAAGGTAGAGATAAAGTAGTTTGGACATGATGTCTGGCACTATGGTATTATGTTTAAAAATTTTAACAGTAGTCAGTGTAACTATATAATTTCTATTAACCGAGACACATTATTCAGCTAAAGATAACTTTAATAGTAGAATTTCTTCTTTTTCTAGAAGTTGTCTACTTTTTGGAGCAATGTGATGTGAAATTATGGTATAACAAAAGAACTCACAAACACCCCATTGAAGTGTGAGCATGTAATTTGATAGGCATTTGAATAAAAATCCAAAAATATATTACAATGCATCAATAAAAAATAAATGAAATAAAATTTCAAAAAATGCAGAAATATGCATATAAACACCTGCATGAGTGACTTTTGCATAGTAGCAAGGGAAAACTATTTTATGAATACAAAGATATTGAGAGGTAATTAGAGTGCCTCCGTGGTGGACAAAAATTACAAATGTTTTTGTATGTCTTACAGAAAGTTGCTTGTGGGATTACTAAGTTAATATTTGTCATAGGAACTTGGAATTCTAGAGATAAACTTTATTTTAGCATATATATAATATATGCTATGATAATAAAATAAATGAATATGTAATTTTCTGTGTGCTCTGACAGATATAAGAATGAGGAAACATTTCATTTATTAAATTTAGATTTGTAACATAAAGAAAAAAGTAGAATCCAAAAGAAGTCAGGATATTCGTTGTGGCATCTCCGTTCCTGAGCATTGTTTTTCTTTTTTTCTTTTTCTTCTAAATTTAGGAAGAGGAAACTGAGGAACACTGGAGTATAATGACTTGACAAAACTTATTCATTTGTAGGCAGAATGAACCTTCATTTTATCAAATTTGCTCAAATAAAATACTTAAGAATGTTTATGTGCCAAAAATTCTCTTCATTTTTAAAGTGTTGAATTATTATTCTGTTACTTTACAAAAACTTTTATATGTGTGACAAGTGTTTTAAAATTTTCAAACTTGTTCTTAATATAAGCAATTCAAATTATTAAAAGCATGGAATTTTTATGAGTGTTAAAAGTTAGCTGGACTTTATAGAGAGGAAAAACCACCAAGAGCATTTTAAAAGTAGCTTGTTTTCTATTAATATCACTGTAAGGAATCATAATGATAATATTGGAAGAGATATGCTGGTAATGTGCATGTTGCCACACAAGTGTTTATAATATTCCAGATGTAAATAGGCCAATTCTGCACTGTATCTCAGCAGAATAACAAATAACAAATGAATCCATTGTTTTTGGGTAGAAAAATTACACCACCACTACCACCAAATATGGTAACATAATTGGAAGATTTTTAAATTGGCAGAAATTGACATTTGAAAAGCAAAATAGAAATGAAAGTTAAAATAACAAACCAATAACCTGGATCAAAGCTGAATGTGACTTTTTTCAAAGTTAAGTCTCATTTTTACTGTCACTAAATGGATAGGCATTTATTTAGAAATTGAACAGGCATTTTATTGTCTAACTTCAAACTGAATTTTAGAAAATATGATTAAAAGCTCTGTAAATTTGAATTATAGAAAGTAAGAATTACCCAAATCAGTGAAATCTGTTTCTTACCTTGGTTTCTGTGATCATCACAGTATAGTATCGAATTGTATGAAGTCTTATGGGTGTTTAGCTGGGGAGTTTTCTGACCGTTACCAGGTTTATGGGAACAGTTGCCGTAGGTGGAGGAGAAAAAGTGTTCTAGGGGAGGTCTTATGATGTCACACAGGGATTCTGAAGTTGTGATTGGTTAGCCATGATTTTATCACAACCAAACTTTAGAACTTTGTTTATCATACTTAGGTATAGAAAGGTCATTAACACTTTGTGATTCATTTTTTTGTTTTTAATTTTTAAAAGTATGTGGCATACATGAAAAAAAGTAAGATTAGGCTGATAGAATGTTTTCCTTAAAGATTTATGCATCTTCAGACTTAGAGATAATTATATACCAAAGTAATGATATTGAGAAATTAGTTATTATAATAGGAATTTTAATAGTGTGAGAGTAATAATACAGGCTTAAGTGAGACAACTTTCATTGAGTTGCTGCTGCTATTTTAATACTGCAGCTTCATAATGCTAGCTTTTAGCATGACGATAAATATTTTTACAGAATCAAATTTTGTACCTTTTCCTGTCTTATTTTGTTCTTACGGCTCATATTTATGTGTGTATCGGAGATAGAATGTGTGTGAGAAAACCAGGCTAATAATTGCTTTTCATTTAAAAAACTCAGCTTTATCTTAAAAAGTAAGAACTAATAAATGTACTTAATTTGTATTTTCTTCAGTTAGGAGTTTAACAGTATTTTTATGAATAATAATTCCCATATTTAAACTGATATGTATAATTCCAGAAAAGTAGTAATTTAAAAAATTTATGTATTTGAGGTTTTTTAATAGTGTCAGTAAATTACCATAAAATCTTACTAAATTTTTAATAAGGTGACACAGTATCAAGGGTAACTTTATAGCAAAAAAAGAAATAGCTGAGTTCCTAATCAGTTGGGTGATGAGAGTTTGACACAAGTTTACACATGTTGAAATTTAAGTTGTGTAGTATTTCTAAGAGAATGTTTCATTTTAATCCAGTATCTGCATTCCTGAAAGTTATTACATGAATGAAATTTTACTAAGTGCAGTGATTTTTTTTTTTTTTTGCGGTACCAGGGATTGAACGCAGGGGCGTTCTACCTCCGCGCTACGCCCCCGGCCCTATTTTTTTTATACTTTATTTTGAAACCGGGTCTCACGAAGTTGCGGAGGGCCTCACTAAGTAGAGAGAGCGAGAGCGAGAGAGGGCAAGAGAGCTGAGGCTGGCCGCGAACCCGGATCCTCTGGTCTCCGCCTCCCAAAGTACTGGGATTACAAGCGTGCGCCACCATGCCCGGTGTGCAATGATATTTTGAACTTCCTAGAACAGTTTATCTTATAATAGAACTGAGAAAATTCTTTTGAGAAGCCAGGTATCATTCTCCTTCTATCTGTTTATATATTTTTTGATTTATATATTAGATTTACTTAAGCAAATTATAATTTTAAAATTTCTTCTAAAAATTTTAAGGAGCTATTCGTAATTTTTTATTTCTTTAATGCTTATAGCAGAGTGAACTCAGCCTGCATCTCTTTCGTGTGGGTAACTAAAATGTGTAGTAGCAGCTGCTTACGTGTCCTTAAATGGAGATGATCCTGGCTTCTTCCAAAGAAAGATAAAATCTTTCTCTTGAGCAAATCTCTTGTTATTTAAAGAATCAGCTAAAACTAACAAAATCATATTTCAGCAAAGATTACTGTAATATTGCTAAGGGAAAATTGAGAATTTAAAAGTAAACCCCAGATTAAGGTAATTGTGTGAATAATGTTCGACACTTTGCTCTCTGCTTTACAACCACTTTCCCTTCAATCCTTCCATAATAAGGATCTCTTATCACTCTCAGTTGTTACTGATGACTGATAATATGAACTCTAGGAGCCTAAAGTGGCTCATGGTAATTTGCCAAAGATAACACAGCTGGTAAAGGACAGGCTGAGAATTCAGATCTAGATAATTTTCATAATACCTTATATATTGGCAAATTAGAAGGAAATTTTTAATTTGGATATAGCTTTCATAGAGTAGCATGTATCAACTAGGAAATTGTGTGTGTGTGTGTGTGTGTGTGTGTGTGTGTGTGTGTGTGTGTGTGGTACTGGGGATTAAACCCAGAGGCATTCTACCTCCAAGCTACTCCCCTACCCCTTTTTATTTTTTTGTTTTGAAGCAGGGTCTTGCTAGGCTGCTAAGAGTCTTGATGCATTGCTGAGGCCATCCTCGAGCCTGCAATCCTGTCTCAGCCTCCCAAGTACTGGGATTACAGGTGTGCGCCACCACACCTGCCTAGGAAATTCTTAAGATAAAGGAATTATTGAATATTTTTGCGAAGTCTGCTTTAAGTTCATCTGCCAGTTACATGTTTGAAAATGAAGCTTAGGAGAAAGGTCATTGTAGCAGAACTACTTGTTCTAAGAAAATAGAGCTAGTGATACTTAGTTGGGTAAACTAAGAAAACGCCATAGACTGAATAAAATATGTCCTAGTTATTGTTTGAAAGTTTACTTAAAAAGCATACATGGGCACACACATGCCTTAGAAAAATACTGTGTATATACTACATTTTCTTTATCCATTCATTTGTTAATGGACACATAGGTTGGCTCCGTAATTTGACTATTGTAAATTGTGCTGCTATAAACATAGCTGGGTCATATGGTGGTCCTATTTCTAGTCTTTTGAGGAGCATCCAAACTGATCTCCATAGTGGTTTTACTAATTTACAATCCTACCAACTGTGTATAAGAGTTCCTATTCCCCCACATCCTCACCAGTATTTATTATTATTTGTATTCTTGATGATTGCCATTCTAACTGGAATTAGATGGAACTTCAGTGTAGTTTTGATTTGCATTTCCTTGCTTACTAATGATGTTGAACATTTTTCATATATTTGATGGCCATATATAGACACTTTTGGTAAGTGTCTATTCAGTTCAATTGCCCATTTTTGATTGGGCTATTTTTTTAGTGTTTTTAAAATACTTTATATATTCTAGATATTAGTTGTCTATAAGAGTAGTAGCTGATAAAGGTTTTCTCCCATTCTGTAGGCTCTTTCTTCTGACTCTTGATGGTTTCCTTTGCTGTGCAGAAGCTTTTTAATTTGATGCCATTCCATAAAGTTTACTCAGCTATAAAGAAGAACAAAATTATGTTATTTGCAGGAAAAATGGATGGAACTAGAGAATATTATGCTATGTGAGATCAGTCAGTCTCAGAAAGTAAAGGGTCTTATAAAGGAGACTTCAGATTAATGAAAAGAGACCACTAGAATATTGGAAGGGGCTTGTGGTAGGGAGGTGGCGAGGAGAAAAAAGAGAGTTGAGGAAGGAAACAGTTCAAATAATATGTCCATATATGAAGGTATCATACACTCCAGTCTCACTAATATGTATGGGGAGGGGCATGGGGAACAGGGTGATATGGGGAGGGAAATACACCAGATGACGTGTGCATGTATGCTTGTGTTACTTTGAATCTCACTATGAGGTATAATTACAATGCACCAACAAAAGTATATAAGAAAGGGGGAGATACTATGTTAGTTGGAAAATGGAATAAAATTTTTACTTTTTTAGCTTGTACAAGGATGATCTTCTTTGTTTACCCTTTTTCTTTGGGTTAGCTGTGGATGATGATAGTGGCGATGATGATGATGACTCCCTATGGAACTCTAAGTATTGAATTTCAGTTTTAAACTGATTCTTCAGATGATGTTGTTTAATAGGAACATTGGTGAGTTATAGTATAATCACTGGAGTGTTCTCCAAATTACTCAACCAGGGAATGGAATAATTTTTAGATGGGTTCATCAGTCTTCATTTGGAGTCACACTGTCATTTGAATCTACTTATGGTAGCATCTACCATATCTATGGAATGGTAGTATTGTTGAGGGTTTAATGACATGAATGTGAATAAGGATTATCAGAGATCCCACAACACAATATCCACTTAGTGTCAGTACTTATTTTCTCTTTCCTTTTAGAGAATGGATTCTTAACCTGTGCTCCACGGATAGAGTTCAAGATTCTTTGAACTTGGAAAGGAAAACAATTGCATCTTTATTTTTAGTAAACTCTAATTACTATTTAGTATTTCTTCAGTTTTGACTGTAGACCACAAACTGCAGAAGGGTTAGCAGTACATTTGACTGTCACTATAGAACTCTTAGATAATTTCATATACATCCAGTCTTCCAAATCTGTGTTTTTCACATCCATGGATTCAACTAGCAGCAGATTGAAAATGTATTTTAAAAATTGTATCTGCACTGAACATGTACAGACTTATTTTTCTTGTTATACCCAAATAATATAGTATAATAACTATTTACATAGCACTTACATTATGTCAGATATAAGCAATCCATAGATGATTTAAATTTTATGGGAAGATGTATGTAGGTTATATGCAAGTAGTATGCCATTATATATAAGGAACTTGAGATCTGCAGATTTGGGTATTCAAAGGTGTCTTGGTACCAATCCTACCACAGATACCAAGGAATAACTGTGTTATGGTTATTGCAGATAACTTGAAATATTGTGTACATTCATCACTGCTTTGAAATTACCATAATTAGAACTCCCTGTAGATATTATTATTTAATGCATTAATAAGCATGTATATTACTATATTACAGATTTGTTTTTTAAAAATAATTTCAATTGGGTATAGTGCATGCTTGTAGTTCTAGCTATTTGGGAGGCTGAGGCAGGAGGATCATGAGTTTGAGGCCAGCCTGTGCAACTTAGGAGACCCTATCTCAAAATTAAATTTTAAAACGACTGAGTATGTAGCTCAGTGATATAGTGCTCACCAACATGTCCAAGGACCTGAGTTCAATCCCCATTATTGCATAAATAGTAAGTTAAATAAATTTCAATGTAATTTGTTTCTTTCTAATCTTATGCATCTTATTTATTTTTAAAAAAATTTATTTTAGGACAATTTTAAACTTACAGAATCACTATAAAGATAATACAGAGTACTCCTAGATACTCTGCACCCCATTTGTCCTATTGATAGCATCCTACTTTAGTATGGTACATTTTTCCTGACAATTACACCAATTTTGCTATGCATTTTAACTAAAATCCCTACTTCAAATTTTCTTAGTTTTTTCTAATGTCTTTTTTCTGTAACAGGATTCTATATAAGATACATTATATTTAGTAAGTAATTGTGTCTCCTTCAGACTCCTTGGTTGTGACAGTTTCTCAGACCTTCCTATTTTGATGACCCTGATGGTTTTGAAGAATACTAGTCAGATATTTTGTATGATGTCCCACAGTTAGGATTCGTCTGATGTTTTTCTCAAGGTTACGCTGGTTAATATGTTTTTTAGATGAAGGCCAGAGAGGTAAAGTGCCATTATTTTCACATTATTTGTCAAGGGTACATTTGATGAAATCAACACGACTTAATACTATTAATATTAACCTTGATCACCCGGCTGAGTTGTAGAGTTTGTCAGGTTTTTGTTTTTTTTACTGTGAAGCTACATTGCCCCTCCCCCTTCCTTTCCATACTATATTCTTTGGAAGTGGAGGGGAAGAAAGATTTCTTTTCCTCACCCATTGCTAGGTTCATGGCCGAGGCCCCTATGATAAAAGAGAAAAGCATACAAGCTTATTTAAGTTTTGTATGACATGGGAGCCTTCATAAAGAAATGAAGACCCAAAGAAGCAAGTGAGCTTGTGTGTTTTTATGTTTAGGTTTGATGACAGGGTGGATAGTCATGAAGAAGTATGATTGGACAAAGAGGGTATGGGCTAGTAATAAACTGAGGGGAACTTAGCAAGTCCTGTGTGTTCAAATTCTTCTGTCTTCAGCAATAGGATGTTCCTTTCCTCCCAGAATAAGGAGTGCATCTCTCTAATGAGGATCTTATGATGTGTTTGAGGAAGGGTGAGATGAGAGAGTCAGGAGTGACCTTCATGGGTTATATGATCTGCTTCAGGGGAGACGGGTGAGAAGAAGGTGAGAGTGGCTCTCCTGCTTCTGCTGTTGTCTTAAATGCCAAGGTGCCATGTTTGGGGAAGTGTGTCCTGAACCCTGTTGTACACACGCCATGCTTATGCCCCAGCACCTTATGAGTGTACTATCTACAAAACTTGTTTGGAATCCCGTGTGTGTGTGTGTGTGTGTGTTCATTCTCAAGACAGATCAGTAGGATCGAGCATTTTTCTAAAAAGGTCCATGGCATAAAAAAAGTAAAGACTTCCTGTGTTATAGGATGTTTCTATAGTTATATGTGACAGCCCTTTTTTTGAAAGAGGAAGATTGAGTTTTCCAACAGGCTGAAATCCTGTTAAGGTGGTATTTTAGGCCTTGTCTTTCTTGTTTTGTCTGTTATCACATTCCTTTGTGTCCTGTGCTCTGGCTCTGTACAGCTCCCTGTGACCCTCTGAACAGGTTACTCTTCTATTTTAAGCCTCAGTATTTTTTGTAGGAATGTCCTTCTTCCCAACCCTTATTCCCATCAAAGTGCTATTTCAATTTATCTCTTCTGTGAAGCCTTCCTTGTCTTAAGCCAAACAATTTTGTACTTCTTTGTATTCTTTTTTTTTTTTTTTTTTGCGGTACCGGGGATTGAACCCAGGGGCGTTCTACCTCCGCGCTACACCCCCGGCCCTATTTTTTTTATACTTTATTTTGAAACCGGGTCTCACGAAGTTGCGGAGGGCCTCACTAGGTAGAGAGAGAGAAACAGAGAGAGAGAGAGAGAGAGAGAGAGAGAGAGCGCTGAGGCTGGCCGTGAACCCGGATCCTCCGGTCTCCACCTCCCAAAGTACTAGGATTACAAGTACTTCTTTTTATTCTTGATAGTATAATTACCTAGTATACACCAGGCCCATTGTGAGTCTTAAATACTGATTAAATGAAGGATTGAATGAGTTAATGAAGCAGGGGTGAGGCAGGATTGCCAGGTGATTCTGAGTTGTCCTGCAGAAATGTTAGGGATAAGTCAGAAATACTCCTCAATTTTAAATTCATTATGAGGAGGAGGAGAAGGATGTATAAATGATTTTAGGACACATAAAATAGGAGTAGAATAATCAAGAAAACATTTATTATTGTAAAATGCAAATATATTTAGAGACTTAAGAGTGAAGGGAGGTCATCCTATAAGTCCATGCTTCCTGAATTGGGCCTTTAATTTAAAAAATTTATTTTCTTAACTAATTGGATTCATAATTGTCCTTGGTACTTTGAAAACTCTTTATTTATTTTGTGGTACTAGGTATGGAACCCAGGGACATTCGATCTCTGAGCTACACCCCAGCCCTACTTTTTATTTTTTGTTTTGAAACAGGGTCTCACTGGGTTGATGAAAGTCTCACTACTGGCTGAGGCTGTCCTCAGATCTGTGATCCTCCTATCTCAGCCTCCCAAGTACTGTGATTACAAGCATGCACCACCATGCCCGGCTTTAAACTCTTTAACATTGGTCCATGCATAGCTTGCTTTAATTTATGTAGTTATTTAATTTTTATTTAAAGTTATTTTGTTTTATTATTTTAGTAACAAGCATCTGTGAAATCACCATCTAAAACAAAAACCAGTATATTAACAGTAACCTATATGTAATCATATGGGCTTGCCATATTCCCTGTATTCTCCTCACTCAAGAAAATTATTATTTTGAATCCTGGATTTATTTCTTAGCATTTATTTTTATATAGTTTTGAGACATTTTTGTTTGTTCCCTAAAAGTATTTTTATTATCTTTATGTAAAGTATATCATGATGTATGTAATCTTTTACACTGAGTATTTAAACTCCAATTTGTAGTGATACTTCAGGTGAGCAAAGGAAGCTTTAAGGTAGACCAGTTTTTCTGGAAATTTTGACAGAAAGTTGATGTAAGTGGTGACTAAGTTAAAGCATTTTAATATTTCGATAAATAAAACAGTAATATGCAAGCTTTGGGTGGTGGTGGTGGTGGTGGTGGTGGTGGTGGTGGTGGTGGTGGTGGTGGTGTAGTATGTGTGTGTGTGTTATACACAATACCTGAAAGACTATCTTTCTTTAGTTTAGACCCCCAGACACCCAGGAGAAAAGTGTTACCTAACTCTTGAGGGCACTTTTCTATTACAAGTTTGAAAATTACATCCTTAAATTTTAAACTTACCTAGGGAAAGATTAGTTGAGAAAACATTTAAGCAAAAATGAGAATGAGAATAGTGGTCTGGGACTGAGAGGATAGGAATTCCCTCCCTAGAGCAACAGGGAGGAGAGAATAGAAGTTATTCATCAAGTGGGAAAAATAATATTCAAGTAACCTTATAAACCTTAAGGTTATTTGGAGGAGGTAGATTGATTCACTTTTAGAATAGTTTTGGCTGAAAGCCCAAACATTTTATTTTTCATGACTGAATTCTAGATAGATCCTCTTTCCTTATCAAATATACCAGTTAGGGATAGGGAAAGAGTATTGACATCAAGAAAGGCCAGGTAGTTTAAGAAAATGGCTCATATAGTTTTGTACAATTTTTTAAAAATTTATAAAACACGTTCTAAATGACAAAGACAATATAGCATGCCAGAACTTGTTTATCAGTATACAAGTAATACGGAATAAAGCATTTAACATTTGAAAATTAACTACTAGTGCAGGATAACATTAGGGGAACAAGGAAATTCTGATTTGAGAGTCAAATGAGCACACATAATAAGAAGCAGTATGACTTAGGGCTTCTGAGAGTACTGCATATTTTATACAAAGGAAGCTGACAGAACTAAAGCCAAAAATAGGAAAGGGAAGCACACGTACCACAAAACAAATTTAACAACAAAAACTAACCCTCAGGTCTCCAGATACTTGGCTTCAAAATTCTGTAGACCCCTTGATGCTGTTCCATTGTTAAGGTTCCGGTTCAGTTCAGTTCAGTTCAGTGATTTTTTTTAGTGTGCTGTTAAAAACATTAGACTCATTATCTTTGTGCTTGAGCCCTTGCATTCCCAATCTTTGTGGTGAATTTATAACTTATTTTGTTCTACAAAATGGAAATTTTAGGTTCATCCTATCTTCTACTGGACTCCCCCTTCACTAAGAAATCAAGTGTAGATTACCAAACAGAAATCTTTGTTTCTATAGCTTCATCAGCTCTCCTCTGGACTTTTGTAAAAGGGCATTAATTTGTCATTGCCTTCTGTCTGGACCCTTTCCTAGTCATTTTTCACCCTGATATTCAAATTAGCTTTCTTAAATGCAATTTGATTGCCACTCACATGTGGAGAACTTCCCATGGTATTAATTTCTTCTTCAAAATTGAAAACCTTAACTTTATAGCATTACATGCAACTGTCTTTTCCTCATCTGGTCGTCTTCATCCGTTCCAACCCTAACAGTTTGACAGCCCTGCCATTAGTGTTATTTCTTCTATACAGAATCTTTTCTTTACTTTTTTTATGCTTCTGGACCTCTTTCATTATTCAGAAATAAATAGGGAGGAATCCTGTTGCTTTTGTTCTTAACTTCAATTACATAAGTAATGAGTATTTCTTATAATTTAGAAAAGTCAGAGTTTGGATGGGGACTTTCTGTATTTTACAGATATATTTTCTTTGCCATAGACTTCATGTATAGAGACTAATTTTTTCTAAGTTTCCTACACTGCTTATTCTTTATAAATCTCACTGTGATGTTTTTAGAGTTAATTGATATTTGGAATATTATTTTGCCATTACAAGTAAGCTCTTAAAAGGTTAAGCTGAAGAGAGATGTGAGAATAAAGACCCCCAGATCTGAATTCATTCCTTTGTCTTTAATGATTGGTACTGAGAATCTGAGATTTTACTCTCATTTAATTTCTGTAACTTGTTCACACTTTGACATACGTATAATGTCAAAGAATAAAGTTTTAACAAATTGTGTTTAATATCTAATTGGTTTTAATATTATTAGTGATTCATGAGATGGGTAGCATCTCATTTATAAAAATAGAAATGCACTCCCATGAACTGAATAGAGATTGGTTTATAGGCAGAAAAAGGTGGAGGAAATGAAAACAAGGTACAAAAAGCAAACCTATCCTTACAAAGTTACTTTCCTTAGAGGACTAAAACAAAGCGGACTTTTTTTATAATGCTGTTTCAGGTAAACTGGACCTTTTCTGATTAGTTGCTGTGAATATCCTGTTGCTTAGAAAGCTAGCTCATCTTTTTTCCTGTTCTATGTATTTTTTACTGGTGCACTGTAATTGTACATGATAGCGAGATTCATAGTGATACATTAATATATGCATATAACATTTGGTCTGTTTCCTTTCCCATACCTCCCCTTTCTCCTCCTTTCCCTTCCAGTATGCTACTCCTCTCTCCTAATTTTCATGAGTTCCTTTTCTTTTATCTATATTCTAAATATGAGAGAAAACATGGAACCCTTGATTTTTCTGAGTCTGGCTTATCAAACATAGCATAATTCTCTTTAGTTCCATCCATTTTTCTGCAAAATGTCATAATTTTGTTCTTTGTGTCTGAGTAAAACTCCATTGTATACATATACCACATTTTCTTTATTCATTCATCTGTTGACACACATCAACACTGATTCCATAATTTGGCTATTGTGAATTGTGCTGCTAAAAACGTGAATATGCATATATCAATATAGTATGCTAACTTTAATTCTTTTGGAAAGATTCTAATCCAAAGAGTGGTATAGCTGGGTCATGTGGTGGTTCCACTCATAGTCTTTTGAGCAACCTCCATACTGATTTCCACTGCAGTCATAATTAGTATGACTGCAGTGGAAATCAGTAACACCAATGAAGGGCAAAAAACCGCACCGGAGACGACCATGCAGCCAAGAGATTTATTCAAGCGGCGGGGGGGTCAGAAGAAAAGCGATCAGAGAGAGAGAGCTGCACTGCCGCGCTTGGGATTAAATACAGGCTTAAGCTGGGTTGGCCCGTTGCCATTGGTTGACCGGACCTGGTGTTGCGTCTTATTGGAGGCCTGCGTGGCCTCTAAACTTATTGGTCAGTGGGATGGCACGTGCGTTGGAAGCCTGAGCGGTTCCCAGGAAGGGGTGGGATCCTTTTGGGAAGCAGCCACGAGGCATGGGGATAGGGTTGGTAGGCTGCACGGTCATCTCCAGTGCAGTTGTTTTTGCCCTTCATTGGTGTTTCTGCCTGGTTTGGGTACCCCCACTTTTTGGTGGGACCCCACTTTGAGCCATAGGGCTTGACCCACTGGGACGCCACAGCCTTCACCCATTATTTTGATCGCTTGCTTCACATCCACCATCGGCCATTTTTAGGTGAGTTTCCCCCACCCCAAACTCCAAAAACCTGTCAGGTCTCTCACTGGGTCCTGACTGTCGATTGTCCAGCTGCCCCAAGCATTGGCCCGCACGGGGAGGAATGGACCCCACTCAGACCTTCATGGTCACGGTGGACCTCGTGGAGTTTTAAGCTTAACCTTTAGATTACTCAACTTCCTTCGGGCTGGTCCGACAGTAGTAGATTATCACCATTAATTGTTCGCAGTCAGGTACAGGTTAAACTTGCACCGAGCCATCACAGTTGGTTACTTGTGGTCAATTACAGGCTAAATTCCTTCCTCACCACAATTGGTTGTTTTTTTTTTTTTTTTTTTTTT
>PVJS01025929.1:0-27440 GCA_004027185.1 Glis glis
AGATAGAATGGGACTTAGAAGGGACTCCTGACAAAGAAGAAGAAAACTTTAGATGAACACAGAAGGTGACCTAACTGAGGGAGTCGGGAGGGGGTGGAGGGAAACACACTATAGCACATGATGTACATACACAAACTTATAAGACTCAATCACTATCCGGAGCATGAAAGGGAGGGAAGGGGGAGGGAATAGGGTGGGATTGGAGGGAGGGCTAAATGTGCAATGTGTGCATGTATGATGTTCATACCCTGACATATATCAAAATGTATAATTATAATTTACAATGCACCAATAAATGAACATGAAAAGTTAAAAAAAAATACCCTTGTTGATCTACAGAGTCAATGCAACCCCTATCAAAATACCAATGTCATTCTTCACAGATCTAGAAAAATCAGTCCTAAATTTCATATGGAGAAACAAAAGATCCAGAATAGCCAAAACAATTCTCAGCAATAAAAACCATTCAGGAGACATCACAATTCCTGACTTCAAATTATACTACAGCTATAGTAATAAAAACAGCATGGTACTGGCACAAAAACAGACACATAGGTCAATGGAACAGAATAGAAGATACAGAAACAAATCCACACACTTATAGCCAACTGTTTTTTGACAAAGGTGCCAAACACATATGTTAGAGAAAAGAGAGCCTTTTCTTTCTTTTTTTTATACTTTTATTGGTGCATTATGGTCTCACATCATAATGTAGTCTATAGTGATAGTGACATACAGGGAACAGTCTTTTCAACAAATGGTGTTGGGAAAACTGGTTATCCAGTTGTAGAAAAATGGAATTAAATCCCTACCTCTCACCTTGCACGAGAGTGAACTCAAGATGGATCAAAGACTTGGAAATTAGATCAGAGACTTTGAAGCTACTAGAGGAGGGCATAGGTCCAACACTCCAACATATAGGCACAGGTAGAAACTTCCTCAACAAGACCCCCAAAGCTCAGGAAATTAAAACAAGAATTAATAAATGGAATAGCATTAAACTAAAAAGTTTCTGTTCAGGAAAGGAAGCCATCAAGAGTCTATAGAATGGGAGAAGATCTTTGCTAGTTATTCCGACACAAGACTAATATCTAGAATATACAAGTACTTACAGGACTTAACACTAAAAAAAAAAAATAACCCAATCAAGGATTGGGCAATTGAAATAAATAGACACTTCACAAAAGAAGAGATACAAATTGCCAATGAATACATGAAAAAATGTTCAACATCATTAGCAATCAGGGAGATGCAAATCAAAACTACACTGAGATTCTATCTAACCCCAATCAGAATGGCAATCATCAAGAAGTCAAAACACAATAAATGCTGGCAAGGACGTGGGGAAATAGAAACTCTTCTACGCTGTTGGTAGAACTGCAAATTAGTTTAGCCACTATGGAGATCAGTGTGGAGATTCCTCAAAAAATTGGAAATGGACACACCATACGATCCAGCTATACCACTCCTAGGTATCTTTCCAAAGTAACTGAAATCAGAATATTATAGTAATATATGCATATCCATGTTTATAGCAGCACAATTCACAATAGGCAAATTACAGAACCAACCTACATGTCCATCAATGGATGGGTGGATTACAAAATTGTGTAATACACACACGATGGAATTTTACTCAGCAATAAAGAACAAAATCATGTCATTTTCAGGAAAATGGATGGACCTAAAGGACATTATGTTAAGTGAGATTAGCCAGTCACAGCAAGTGAAGAGTCATATGTTTTCTCTCATATGTGGAAGCTAGGGAGTAATCAGGATACTAGAAGGACTTCAGATAATGGAGGATAAATTCCAGTGGAGCTGGGGAGGTGGTCTAGAGGAAGGGGGAGGCAGGAGAGGGAGGATCAATGAAGGAATCACTTCCATTGACATTATGTACATATGTGAGAATACCAATGTCAATCTCAATATCCTGTATGGATATTGACTGGGGAAGGAGCTGGGGGAAAGTCCACCAAGTGCTGTGTGCGTGTATGCCCACTATCACTATGAACTGCATTATGATATGAGACTATAACATACCAATAAAAGTATTTTTTAAAAATCCTTGTTATATTTAGAGTATTTTTCAATCCTTTGTATTTCCTCACACCTTAATCAATCAGATTTTCTTTTCTTTCTTTTTTTTTTGGGGGGGGGTATTACTGGGGATTGTACCCAGGGGCATTTTTGGATATCAGTATGGAAAAAGAAGATTCGGTGGTACTGCAAGAACAAGTAGAAGCGATAAGGTAGCTAGAAATGTCTGGGCAGAATCCACAAAGAAGAAAGCAAAAACGGGTGTGTAGATAATTTGTTCTTTCTCTAATTAATAACCAATGTAATATTTTGATAATTTCTATAGTTCATAAAATAAAAATGGAGCTGTCAACATCTAAAATCTCATTTGCCCAGATACCTAAAATATTTAACTTGCATTGCCATAATGATCTATCTATAAGTTCAATAAAAAAGAGAAAATTAAGGAGGTAAGTAATTTAACAATATTAAAATTAGTAAACAAAATAGTGTATGTAAGCATAAAATATTAATCAAAAATGGAAGAAAATTTATACCTATAATCCCCAACACTGTGTTGTCCTGATGGCATTCCAAAATTATTCCCAGTATTTCCATTTATATTGCTAAAATATACAGAAGAAACATTTAGAGGCTATTTAAAATCACTAGAATTGATAACCTTCCATTTCCACCCAGAATTAATAGAAACTAATTATTTTGACTTTGTGTGTGTGTGTGTGTGTGTGTGTGTGTGTCCCGCACTGGTGATTGAACCCAGGGGCATTCTAGCTCTGAGCTACACCTCCAGCCCTATTTTAAATTTTATTTGGAAACAGGGTCTCACTAAGTTGCAGAGGGCCTCACTAAGTTGCTGAGACTGGCTTCAAACCTGTGATCCTCCTGTCTCAGCCTCCCAAGTACTGGGATTACAAGCATGCACCACCACATCTGGCTTTATTTTGACTTTAAAAAAAACCCAAAACTTTAAATCCCAAATAAAAGTTTCAATGCTTTGAATATTAAATATGCTTTTATTGTTTCTTGATCATAACTACTGCCTCCCAAATAAGTTTGTCTATTAAACATACAGAAATGTTTCCAAGTCCTATGACTGCTCCTAAGAAGCCTTGCTTCTAATCTACGATAAGGAATAGCATTCCCATTACTGCTCTATTTATGTTACTCTATACCATTCTTTTTTCACAGTGTTCTATTTTATCAATGTATTGTTCACTGTTTCTGAATGCCCATTACACACATGCATACACAGCTCCTCTAAAGACGCCAAAGTGTGTAGAAGTCAGACACTCAGGT
This sequence comes from Glis glis, assembly GCA_004027185.1. Taxonomy (NCBI): domain Eukaryota; kingdom Metazoa; phylum Chordata; class Mammalia; order Rodentia; family Gliridae; genus Glis; species Glis glis. The sequence continues at coordinate 3,337 of PVJS01025929.1, forward strand.
GACTTTAATGATGAAGATCAAATGAGGGAACTGAATCATATAATTATACAATATAAACTATGAATGATGATGATGATGTCAGACAAAAAGCTGTGGTCTGAGAAAATATCATGAGCTTGTAATTCTTTCAAATGCACAACTACCAAATCATTTTACCAAATATCTAACTCTTCTGAACCAATCATTTCTTAAATTCCTAAAAAACATATGAGAGGCAAAACCACAGAAGTCTTTTAACCCAATCGTTAAAAATAGTCCCCTATAATTCTAGTACTATTTGGAGGGTAACTTAAGTATCCAAATATAAGACATCCTAATTGGGGAAAGAAGTCTACCTAAATCATGGATAAATACTATTAATTATAAGCAAAGAGTTTTCTTTGCAACCTCTTGAAAACTTCTTTGCTTTAACTGTCATTTATTTCTGCTATCCGTCATTATCAGGATTATATCATAACTAAAAGTATTACTACAGAAAAGTAAACCTACTTAAATAGAACTTAAATATAAAAATATACTTTAAAAGACGAAATCTTTTATGGGGGAAGAATATGACTTTTCAGGGAAGAAAACAGATTTCTCGAATTTAAAATATGTATTTTAAATTCATATTTTAAAATATGTATCTAGCTAGCCTCTGACATTTGGATCAAAATACTGAAATTTGAAAACACATTCTCATCTATAGATATAAAATCTAGTTAATTATCAAAGACTCCATTCATTGTAAGTAATTAAATCTAAAGCCACTTAAAATCTTCCCACCATCATCTAAAACCACACCCTTTCCTGCATTAGCCCTAAGAATAGTTTATTATAGGCCACATAGTGTAATCAAATCATGACCAAATCCCTATTGCCTAAGGAAAGCCAGCTAATGATATAGTAAAACACTGACTCAAGTTTGGAAAAAGTTTTGAAGTCCATTGTTTAATCCAATTAAGAGAAATGATTATGGTAGAATCTGCCTCTAAGGAGTTACAAATCCCAAGACATCATTCAAAACAGCCAAGTAAATACTGTTGTGTATCAGTGAGAGATGGTCTGAAAGGAGCAATATTTGTGAGGTAAAATGTACAACAAAAGGAAGCTTACTTGACATGAGGGCATGGGAAAGAAATGAAAATGACAATTTCTGACCTAAGTGCCTGGTACCATTAAGCAGGACATGGAATAAAAGCAGGATTAAGAAAGACAGTCAAGCTGGGCATGGTGGTGCACACCTGTAATCCCAGTACTTGGGAGGCTGAGACAGGAGGATCACAGGTTCGAAGATAGCCTCACCAAGTAGTGAGACTCTCATCAACCTAGCAAGACCCTGTTTCAGAATAAAAATAAAATAGGACTGGGGGTATAGCTCGGAGGTAGGATGCCCCTGGGTTTAATCCCCAGTACCACACACACACACACACACACACACACACACACACACACACAGTCAAGAGTTATCACTATACTTCGAGAAAGTTGAGAAGGTATAAAATCTGGAACGTGGCAGCAAAAATTAGGTTTGTGGGCAATATGTGGTCAATTTGACATCTAGAGAAACCAAATAGCTTAAGGAAACCAAGAGCAAAAATATTAAGAAGGATAAATAGTCAAAAAGAATAGAGAAGAATCAATGTCAAACAAGGAGACTTACAAACAATAGGTAGAAAGAGAACTGTGACAATATACTATGATAAAAGCCAAACAGTGGAAGAGTTTCAAGAAATAATGTAAAATAAGGAGAGCTAAAAATATGAAAATATCTTAAGTGGCTAAAATGGTTATGCATTAATGTCAAATAATATTGATCTCATTTGAATAGGAGGCAGTCATTAGGTAAGATTTGGAAGCTTGGAAATTTGAGAAGTGAGTCATTAGATAAGATCTGGAAGCTTGGGAATTTAGGAAATGGGGGAAATAAAGGAGTTAAGAAACATCCATTTGGGGAGACTGAATACATTCTTAATTAGAGTGAGTGTGATTAGGAATACCAAGAAGAGCAGATGTAACCGAGTTGGTATTAGAAGTCATCTGACTTATGATTGTATTTTTCCCTTTCCCATCAAGGCTCAACAATCCAGGATCAGGATAATTTAAATATTCACATACACCCTCCCATCAAATACCTACAATATGCTAGGCATGACAACAACTAATTTCATCCTTGTGGCGTCCTTTCCCTTCCCCTGCTTCTCAACAGTTCAGTGCTAAAGCTGTTAGATAAACCGGGCGTGGTGGCGCAGGCTTGTAATCCCAGTACTTGGGAGGCGGAGACTGGAGGATCGGGTTCATGGCCAGCCTCAGCTACTTAGTGAGGCCCTCCGCAACTTCGTGAGAGCCGGTTTCAAAATAAAGGATAAAAAATAGGGCTGGGGGTATAGCGCGGAGGTAGAACACACCTGGGTTCAATCCCCAGTACCGCAAAAAAAAAAAAAAAAAAAAAAAAAAAAGCTGTTAGATAGGGCAGAGGCATGGGGGCCCAAAGCAGGGACCCAGAATCAAAGTAGAGAGAGCCTGACACATAGGGATGACCAGGTATAGGGAATCAGTCCAAGTGAGAGGTGAGGGGGACCTGTAGAGTGAGGGGAGTCAGAGCTCCAACAGGGAGAGGACAATCTATGTCACGGTGACCTAGCACAGGGTATCAAGCCTCAAGCAAGGTAAAGAGGACATCTTAATTGTAGGATATCCTGGTGTGGGGTACTGGAGCACAAGAAAGATGAAGAGGGTCTAGAAAAAGGAGCCTTAATGAGATAAATTCTCATACAGGATGAGAGATGGTAGCTGAGATGGGAGACTGGTTAAATAAACAAGAATTGGTGTTTCAAAACCTGAAAATGTTCTAATCTGTTTATTTAGAAATCTCTCTCTCTAAAGTCATTAAAGAGCTGGGCGTGGTGACACATGCTTGTAATCCCAGTACTTGGGAGGCTGAGACAGGGGATCGCAGGTTCGCGGCCAACCTCAGCTACTTAGTGAGGCCCTCTGCAATTTAGTGAGACCCTATTTCAAAATAAAGAATAAAAATGGGGCTGGGAGTATAGCTCGGAGGTAGAATGCCCCTGGGTTGCATCCCCAGTACCAAAAAATAAATAAAAAAATATAGTTATTAAAGAAATTAGATGAGCAGCTCAACAATTTATTAATGCTAGCAGGGAAATGGACTAATAAACATATTATTTTATATTCATATAATAGAATAATATAATCATTAAATTATGTTTTTAAAAGACATTTAGTGATATGAGAATATACTTTTTGTATGCTACATTAAAACAGGTATAAAAAATAAAACATGATCCTAATTTTGTTGGGAATAAGTCAAACACTATTACCAGTATGGCAACTGTGTGATTTTAATTTCTATTCTACTTATCTGCATTTTCCACATACGTAGGTATGTATTATTTTACAACTATGAAAAAACAACATTAAAAGATCAAGAGAAAGGGAAGTTAGTAATTTCAAAAAGCAATCAAGTGTTAGGCACTGAGTTAAGTGGTCTGCATACATTTTCTCATGGCAAAGTGCTGTGAGTAAAATGGGGCAAGCCATGAAGAAAGCGACTACCACTGCTCAGTCATTTTAATGAAGTCTGATTATGAAAATAAATTATACTTTTCCTATAAAACATAAAATAAAAACTTCCAGCTAAGAAGTTATATTTAATAACAAAACTGTCAGAATTCTAGTACTATAAAAAAAGACACATTGATACACACATACATCATATGATATGGGGGGGATGAGTTAAAGAACCAAATACAGGGCTGGGGACATAGCTCAGTGGTAAAGCACTCCCATAACATGCACAACCCTGGGCTTGATCCCTAGCACTTCAAGGAAAAAAAAAAAGAACTAGAATACCAAAATATACCAACTGCCCAAGAAAACAACTTTCAACACAGGATTCTTGTGGCAGAGGGGCGACTTAAATTGCATTAGGTGGTGATGGAAAGAATTCAACTGGTGTACACAGAAAAGGGTGGGAATGGAAGGAAGGGAACCTGGCAAATAGCTCTGTGGTGGAACTGGGAGAACTCCAAGTTCTGGAAGAAGCCAACAAGAGCTCTTTTGGCCTCTGCAGCAACAAGCAAGGGTTGGCCATGTGAAGGAAGAGAACTGTCTCATCTGACTCCTCCCTGCTACTCCCCTTTAGTCCTTAAAAGAGATTGAAAAGCTTACCCTCAGAGGTAGTGACACTTACTTAACAGAGTTCATTTTAGCAATCCCTTCATAACCCTCAAATGACACTCCACCTTTTTAAATTTTATTCATTTATTTATTTATTTATTTTGGTGTGGTGCTGGGGATGGAACCCAGAGGCATGCTACCTCTGAGCTACACCCCCAGCCCTATTTTATTTTTTATTTTGAAACAGGGTTTTGCTAGGTTGCTTAGAGACTTCCTACATTGTCAAGACTGTCCTTGAATCTATAATCATCCGGTCTCAGCCTCCCAAGTACTGGGATTACAGGCGTGTGCCACCATGCCTAGCTATCTTTAAATATTAAAACCAGGAGGATCACAAGTTCATGTCCAACCTCAGCAACTTAGCAAGACCCTGTCTCAAAATAAAAAATAAAACAGGGTTAGGGGTGTAGCTCAGAGGTAAAATTCCCCTGGGTTCAACTGTAGTATCACAGGGAAAAAAATTGTTTTAAAGATTAAGGAATCAAATTCAAACATTAAAAGCATGTATGCAATTGATTCAATATCAGTCTCTCTTTTACACTTAAGTCACATCAGTATATCAGTCACTAAGCTAAAGGACTACAGTCCTGGCTATACTCTGAGAGGGACTCCCCACCACCATGACTATGTTGTTTGATACTGCACATTCCCCTCCTCCATGAAGATCCAAAGCCAGACATATGACTCAAACTGAGCCAATCGGATTCTCTCTCCATTCCAAATGTCAGGTAAACGGGAAAAACGTAGAGACAGATGGCTAACAGAGAGGACTAAAATTAACACTAACAACAGAGCTTAAGAGAAATGTTTCTAGAAATGCTGCTGCTGCTGAGAAGCCCAATAGAGCCTTGGTTTTCCTTTCCTTCTCAAGTCCTGGCTGTCTGCTGTTGGCACAGTTTACATGTGTAGTGAAAAGGAGAAGCACAATACAGCGGTGTTTTTTCCTGGCCCAACTTTAATGAGAAGATTGCTGTTAATGCGAACCAACACCTTCTGCATAATTTATGAGGATTGTTTATTTTCCAACTTGCTGGTACATGGCAATATGTTCTCAATGGATTTATTAATCAAGGTACTGCCTGATTAATAACCTTTCCCAAGAAGTCATCTTAGCAAAGACAATTTAACCTAACCTTGGGTCATAAATTATGAAGACCCTACTAGTGAGGAAAGAAAAGATTAGTTATTTCTATTAATGAGAGGAAAATAAGTCAAATATCTTACCTTATCAATTAAAATGATGATCAAAACACTTTATCCAGCATAAATACTAAAGTTCTTTGTAATAAGCCTATTGTATTAATTCCCAAGTGATAATGCTTTTAGAGCCAAATCCATTAAATTTAATGATGCTCAATAATTATCTGGACTTTTTGATAAATGTTATTTCAATTATTATAGTGAAAATTATTTAAAACAAGTTACTAAATTAATTAAAATAGCCTTTAAAAGCTATTTATTACTTAAAATAAAGTTTGGTTTAAAAAATCAAAGGTTGGCTTCTTTAGCTTCTAAGTTAGAGAAATGCAGTGAAAGACCAAATATAAACTTTACTTTGTCTTCATTTTACCATTAACAGTGTTGCTTATATTTATACATCAAACTTAAGGGGAAAGAACCTCCAAAAAACATGAATTTCATCATCCCACATGGTCCAAGAAAACACTAGTTGTAATTTCCTTAAACAAATACATATTTATAAAAAATATTTGCTCAGTTAAAAATATTGACCAAAATCAACCTAGTCAGTAAATTTACAAGACTAAACAAATACAGTCACGTGCTGCCAACGTTTTAGTCAATAAGGGACTGTGTTATAACCACATATATGTCATCTATATGACCCATAAGATTATAATGAAGCTGAAAAATTCCTACTGCCTAGTGACCTCATAACCATCATAGTGTAATGCATTCATTACTAATGTATTTGTGGTGATGCTGGTGTAAACAAACCTATAGCACCGCCTGCCAGGTATATACAAGTACAGCATATACAATTATGTATAGTACATAAGACTTGATAATAAGTGACTATGTTTCTGGTTATATATTTACTATATAATACTTTATTATTATTTTATAATATACTACTACTTATTAAAAAGAAATCTTACTGAAGAAGTGAATACTGTGTTATACCAGCAACAGCTTTATACATCTTGTTTTTACCACACTTTCTGATTAACCTATAATGTCTAGATTTGTATAAGTACACTCTATGACACTCACACAGTGATGAACTTCTCAGAAAATACCCTTGTTATTAAGCAAAGCATGACCGGATGTTTAAAATAGTTGTATTAATAAATAATAACTGCTGCTACCATTTATTATTTGCTGTTCCTTGATAGTCCAGGCAGGGAACAAGCCACAGAAGACATGTTTAATGCCATTTGTCCTAAGAGCCCACAGCCAGGTGAGGGGAAAATGGAAGAACTCTGCCAAATTGATTGTAAAGCAGGGAGCAGAGTGAGTATGAATAAGGAGAGTAGATACTGTAGTCCAGAACAACTGGATTTGAATTCTGGTTCAACCATTCATTCACTATGTGGCTTTGTGGAACTACTAGACTTCTCTGAACCTTAATTTCCTTAGTTATAAAACCAGGATAATGGTAATAATCCCTATTTCATAAGGTTTTTGTGATGATTAAATGCATGTAAAGTACTTAAGACCATGTGTAGCATATAATAACTGTTCAATAAATGTTACCAGCTGTGGTTAGTCAAAAAAGTACAACAACCATGACAGGAAGCTCTGGGCCAACTATTTTACTTACACAATGTCATTTAACCCTCATAACAATTCCTGAATAGACAGTGTTTTCCCCATTGTAAAGAAAGTAGAATAGATATTGTAATGGTTTGGACTTAGAATGTCACCCTAGCCCTCAGGGAAACAAAGTAGCAATGTTGGAAGCAGGGCTTGGTTGCTACAGAGGGGTCCCTAAGGAGGCGTCCCTGGGGGTGTGGCCTTGAGGCTTCCATATCCTTCCTCCTCCCCCTGCTTGCTCTCCTTTCTGGCCTCCATGATGTGAGAGCACAACCTGGCTCTCTCCCTCTCTCCACCTCCCACTGCCATGGCCTGAGCTTCAGACCCTGGCCTCACATGGACTGAACCCAGAATCTCCAAAAACCTGTGAGCAAATAAATCTTCCCTCCTCTAAGTTGTGCGGTCAGGTCTTTCATATTATATCAGTGAGAATCTTGACAGAGACAGATATAGAAGTTCAATAACTTGCCCAAAGTCACAAGACAGCAAGCAAACAACAGAACCAGACTAAAATATAGGCTGTCCTATCCCAAAGACCTTGTTTTTCCTTTTTCATTTGTTTCTTCCTGTTCGGTTTTTTACATTTTTAGAACTCACAGAGTACATACAGGACCTATATCTGTGTGTAGTAAACATTCAAATTTTCATGCCAAAAAAGGGAATATTTCTCTTCCTAGCTCTTGGATACTGTGCTAGAACCTTCCCAAAAAAACATTCAAAGCCAGGCTTGGTGGTGCACACCTGTAATTCCAGTACTTGGGAGTCTGAAATAGGATGATCACAGGTTCAAGGCCAGCCTCAGCAACTTAGGTGAGGCCCTCAGCAACTTACCAAGACCCAATTTCAAAAGAAAAAATAAAATACAGCTTGGGGTTTGGCTCAGTTAGAATCACCAGCACCACCAAAAAAAAAAAAAAAAAAAAAAAAAAAAAAAAAAAAAAAAAAAAAAAAAAAAAAAAAAAAAAAAAAAAAAAAAAAAAGTCAGCATTATCACTCCCATTTTAAAGATAAAGAAACTGATTCTCAAGAAAGTTGAAATAACTTGCCCAAAGTCCAACAGCTTTTACAACATAGAATTTTTTTTTTTTTTTTGCAGTACTGGGATTGAACCCAGGGGCATTCTACCTCTGAGCTACACCCCCAGCCCTAATTTTTATTCTTTATTTTGAAACCGGGTCTCACTAAGTTGCAGAGGGCCTAAGTAGGGGAGGCTGGCCGCAAACCCGGATCCTCTGGTCTCAGCCTCCCAAGTACTGGGATTACAAACATGCGCTACCATGCCCAGCTACAACATAGAATTTGAATCCCATCAAAAGGCTTTCCATTACAAAGTACAACTTTCCTAAAAGTTGCCTTTTCTCAAAATGATAGCAATAATAGTAATTTGTGGAAACTATCTTAGTAGCAGAAACCATTTCAAACTACTTGTTTATATAAAATTAAGTAAACACATCACCTATTTCAGATATATCCATTCTTTGATGTGCTAAGAGTTGTTTTTAATCAGATTCCTAAGAATAGCTGTCACTTTTTTTGTATTCATGATTGTACTTTGTGGGGAGGGGTACTGGGGATTGAACCCAGGGCACTCTACCTCTGAGCTACATCCCACAGCATTTTGTATTCTTTATTTTAAAACAGTCTTGCTAAGTTGCTGAGGGTCTCACTAAGTTGCTGAGGCTGTCCTCGAACTTGTGATCTTCCTGTCTCAGCCTCCCAAATACTGGAATTACAGGGTGTGCCACCGTTCCCTACTTATTGTATATTTTTAAAAGCAGGGGAGCCGGTCATGGTGGCACACGCTTGTAATCCCAGTACTTGGGAGGCAGAGACAGGAGGATCCGGGTTCACAGCCAGCCTCAGCTACTTAGTGAGGCCCTCCTCAACTTTGTGAGACCCAGTTTCAATAAAGGATAAAAAATAGGGCCGGGGGTGTAGCTCGGAGGTAGAATACCCCTGGGTTCAATCCCCGGTACCGCAAAAAAAAAAAAAAAAAAAAAAAAAAAAAGCAGGGGAACTAAGTCCTAATATTTTTTAAAGCAGAGGAACTATGTACTAGTAGGGCACAGAACTTAAATTCCTGAGTTTAAATCCCATCCCTACCACTTTAAAAATTCTATGACTTTGACCTCTCTGGGGTTTCTCAGTTACTATAGTAGAGATTTCTAAAGAAATTTCCCATTTGTTTAGTGATCTCTCCTCTAATCCTTCCACTCAATGGAATAACAATGTCTCTATCAGGAATTCTCTTCAAGAAATAATATGTATTAAAACTAAGGGGAAGCTGGGCATGGTAGTGCACGCTTGTTATTCTTGTTATTCTCTCCACAACCTAGCGAGACCCTGATGTTTCAAAATAAAGAATAAAAAATAGGGCTGGGGGGTGTAGCTCAGAGGTAGAATGCCTCTGGGTTCAATCCACAGTGTCCCCCCCCCAGAAAAACTAGGGGAAACTTAAAAGTAAAAATTAAAAGTGTTGGTATTAGGTAATACTCATTTAAACAAAACATTTCTAAGCCACCCAAGATAAGAATAGAAAAAATGTCTATCTCTAAAATAACCACTTGACCACGCAGCCTAGACTAACTGGATCTTCACGGTGGATAAAAGGCTCAACACGGGTTACTAAAGGAGATTAGGTTTCTGGTTTCTACTCCTTTGTTGACTGAGGCAGTTAATGTTAACAATAACAACAACATCAGTAACAATTAATAGTTAACATTCATTATTTATCAAATGCTAGATATACTTTCAAAGTGTTAACTCATTTAATCTTCTACACTATGAATTAGATAGTACTGTTATCCTTATTTTATAGTTACAAAAACTTGGGATGTCCACAGTTAAACAGTAAGTGGTAGAACACAGGAATTCAAATCCAGACAGACCAGCACTACAGCTGAACCCTTACCCATCAGTAATTTAATTTATACCCTTACAAAAAATAATTCTGTGTTCTCTTGCCTTGGCTCTGATCACTAACTGGTATATGGAAGGGTGGCATTCAACCCCTAATCACTGTCAGATATTTGTGTTGACTTCCATGGGCTTCCTTACCAGCAGAGAAGCCGTCAGACACCGTGTGTGCTGAGCAGCTGCTGCTGGCTGCTACACGTCCTGGGCCTGCGGCTGACCCATGGACCACTCCTGCTCCAGCCTTCCCGCCTCATGAAGCCCCTGGTCATCCTTGTCCTCAACAGGGGATCCTGTGAGCCCCACAGAATCATTAAGAAACATGGCTCTATTTTTCTGTCACTCTATATCCCAATATGATGTAAAATTACAATGTACCAAATTAAAAAATAAATAAAGACTGCAATGATGTGACTATTAGAACAGATGACAGTGTGAAAGAGGAAGGAAGGAAGGAAGGAAGGAAGGAAGGAAGGAAGGAAGGAAGGAAGGGAGGGCTAGCTAGCTACACACACCTTTCGGAGAACTTCCCAATGAAAGGAAGAACCCAGATTCACATTATGGTGAACTCATTGAAAAGTACACTAAAGAAGGAAAGAGTGTGCCAGTTGAGATAACTAACCATCAGTTTATTTAAAAGGGAAATAGATCAAACAATGACTGCCAGTGCTCAGAGAAATAAATCCTTTTTTGTTTTTGTTTGTTTGTTTGTTTGTTTGGTACTGGGGATTGAACTCAGGGGCATTCTACCTCTGAGCTACAACTCCCAGCCTTATTTTATTTTTTATTTTGAAATAGGGTTTTGCTAAGTTGCTGAGGCTGGCTTCAAACCTGCAATCCTCCTGTCTCAGCCTCCCAAGTACTGGGATTATAGGCATGCACCACCATGCCCAGCCAAGAATAAATTATTGATTTTTGAGTTTCCAAGAAATCAAGACAACCTTCAAGGTTAGAACAAGACCTTGGATGGGAAGGCAGATACATCTTTTGTTCTTTTTTTTTTTACTGTAATAATGAGATCTGTATTGAACGATGTCTTTAGGGCGGAAATGAAAATCTTTCAAAATTATATCTCAATGGCTAGAAAATACATAGTTAGACAAATTAAATTTTTTGTTTTTATTTTTTAGTCACAGGAATAGACAATAAATTCAGGTTTAATTTCATCTTAGTTATTACAGTGCTCACAAAACAAAGAAAGGTATCAGCTAGTTCTTTGTTTTTATTAAAAAGACTATCCCTTTGATAGTTTGTGCCTCTGTGAGCAACATTTTTTAGTAGACGTGTGTATCCCTTTAGTAGTAACAACATGTTAGAGCTAGGGATTTCCACTTCTCTTTCTTGCAGGTTTTAAATTTCTAATTTCTTTTCTTAAGTGAATTTGTGGACCAAAATTCAAAGGAATTTTTTGTGCAGTTGGTTCTTGCACAAGGTGTTTGGTAAACAAACTCATAAAATGGATTCCTAACAATGTTTTAGTATTTATCTAATAACTGACCACTTCCTATAGAAAGATGGGAAAACTTAGGCTTTGATTTACTGCAATTTGCAGAAAGTCATATGTTAGGGCTTCCAAGGTTTGGGTTGGGGACACAAGGGGTTCAGACCCTGGCAGAACTGTCAGCTTGATTCTGACATAACTTGAGAGTGTGGGGCAAGGACCATGTTAATGGCTTGTGTTCCTTGTGCTCTATTATATAGTGCTATTCATTATTAAATTGATCTTAACAAAATTTCTAGCAGTGGAACTTTGAAATGCATGTTCTAGATTTATGCTAAAATCACTGTATTTCCTTTTTTTTTTTTTGCGGTACTGGGAATTGAATCCAAGGGCATTCTACCTCCGGGATACACCCCCAGCTTTAATTTTTATTCTTTATTTTGAAACAGGGTCTCACTAAGTAGCTGAGGCTGGCCAAGAATGGGGATCCTCCGGTCTCAGCCTCCTAAGTACTGGAATTACAAGCGTTTGCCACGCCTGGTGCCACCACACCTGGCTCTGTGTTCCCATTTCAGTAACACTTCAACACTTCAAAGGTTTTTTTTGCTTGTTTTCTTTCTAGACTAAATACAGGAATAGGATAAATTAGAAAAAGCAAACTAACGGTTAAATTTCCCATTTGTATTTTATTTTCTGAAATTTTTTCATAGTTATTTGTTTATAAAGACTTAAAAATCATTGTACTTTGGTCAGAAAAATAATAAATACATCTTATAAAAAAAAAATGAAAGAAAGCCGGGTGTGGTGGCACTCCCCTATAATCCAGTACTTGGAAGGCTGAGACAGGAGGATTGCAGGTTCAAGGCCAGCCTCAGCTACTTAAACCATCAGCAACTTAACAAACACATAAAAGCTCAATGAGTACTAGCTATTACGGCATCTCGATGATTACCTAATGCTTCCTTTTCCTTCATATTGTAGCATAAGGAAAGACTGTATAAGTCCATTTGCATGCTTTCAATATTCATCATAGGATATACTCTGGTTTATTATTCCAAAACATGACCTTAACTAAATTATGTGTATATAATATGAATCAAGACTACAGAACTTTGCTTACATATTTCCAACAGTTTACTATAAATAGCATGAGAAATTCCATCATATTTTACAGCAATTTAAATGTCAATATTAACATATAATGGTTTTTAATATCTTTGTATTTTTAAAATACCTAACATATTATTGCTGCTCATTCATTAGAATAAAAAATGAGATTGCACTAACCTCCTTCTCCACAAACCAAGTAAACCAGAACTCTATCTGTAATCCTAACCTCGTTATAGGGGATAGGGAAAAAGACATCAAAAACAGAAAGCAACCTAAAGCAAGATTTTACTTAAAATGGTCAAGTAAAATATATCCTAAAAAGGATGTTAATTCTGTGTAAAAGTTCAAATGGGAAGCTTTTAGGTTGCATACCTCCCAGCGTTTTATTCTCTGTGAATCAATCCTGGGTACTGAATCAACAGCTTTTATTTGAATAAACTCTATGGTGGATTTGGCAGAGAGCAATTTAGTTTCTAAGTTACCCTGTTAAACAGCATTTATAAATGTCATTCTTTGTAGAACTATAAACATACAGCAGGTTAACAGCAGGGTTTTAGTCTCCTTCAAGCCTTTCAAAGCTGGCATATTTGCCTAATTTTAGGCTGCCAATGGTAATGTACCAACTTATTCCACCACTATGTCTGTTACCATGGTAAAAGATAAACTGACTGCAAGATATTTGGAATATAACTGGCAAACATATCCTTGATCAACATCTCTATTTTAAATTTATTCATAGCCAGGAATGGTGGGGCACGCCTGTAATCCCAGTACTTGGGAGGCTGAGACAGGAAGAGCACAAGTTCCAGAACAGCCTTAGCAGTGTAGCAAGACTCTCAGCAACCTAGGAAGAAAGACCCTGTTTCAAAACAAAAAATAAAAAGGCCTGGGGTATAGCTTGGAGGTGGAATGCCCGTGGGTTCAATCCCCAGTACCACAAAAAAAAAAGAAAGAAAATTAAAGTTAAGAGACTAGTTTTCTAGTATGTCATAAAATATTTTTCTTTCCAACATCCAACAGGTACAGAAGCTTTATTCAATGAAGAACTTCAACTCTATTCAAATAACGATGTTTCCTCAGTCTCATCCTACCTGTGAAAACAACTACTTTAATTTTTAGGCACTGTATCTGGCAACTGTTGTAGGCAAATAAGTATTTCATGGGATAAGTATTCCATTTATCCAAAAAAATCATAAGCAAATGACTGCAGCATTTCAAAACAGTTACATACTATGTAGAAATTCCTAGTTCTGACATACCAAGGTATCTGCAAAACAAAAACCTTCTATTACCAAATAATCATCTTCTAAAGAGAACAAATATATAAAATAAGTACTTAAGTATTTGGATACTTACGTACTCATAGTGCCTGAGCATGATGAAAAAATGTCTCAAAAGACTTAAAAAATAAAGAATGAGCCAGGAGTGGTGGTGCACGCTTGTAATCCCAGTTCTTGGGAGGCTGAGACAGGAGGATTGCAGGTTCAAGGCCAGCCTCAGCTACTTAGTGAGGCCCTCCACAACTTAGTGAGACCCTGTTTCAAAATAAAGAATAAAAAAATAGGACTGGGGGTGTAGCTTGAGGGTAGAATGCCTCTGGGTTCAATCCCTAGTACTGAAAAAAATAAAAGAATTTCTACTGATACTGTTTTGGTAAACCCAGTACACTTATACTCAGAGGTCAAGCATATGACCCTTCGAATCTGTAAACATTACCCTGTAGCAGCTCAGAGGATATTGCTAGGGAACATCACAAAGTTTTGGGGTTTTGTTTTTCTATTTTCCCATGGGAATTGATTCTGCTATCTGAAATATGCACAGGTTCTACTAGTTCAAAAAGAGAAATTCTATAATTCATGGTATAGTTGACAAAATCTCTAGATCAAGTTTTAAAAAAAAAGCAAGACAAGACCTTGAGTTCCCTGCTCTCTCATCTCAGTTTCTCATCTGTCAAATAAAGATACTAGAAAGGTTAATCTCTACCATACCTTTTCTCCTTACCTTTCTAATTCTTTAGTAAAAAGTTAGATTCTAGCTGGGCATGGTAGTGCATACCTGTAATCCCAGTACTTGGGAGGCTCAGACAGGAGGATGACAGGTTCAAGACCAGCTTCAGCAACTTAGTGAGACCCTAAGCAACTTAGCAAGATCTTGTTTCTTTTTTTTTAATTTTTTTAATTTTATTAGTGCACTGCAATCATACATCTTGAAGGATTTCAGGGTGGTTGACGTATACATGCACTCATCGGTCAATCAGCCCTCCCCCAATTCCCACCCCTTCTGCTTCCCCCCTCCCTCCTTCCCGTTTTCAGCATAGTAGTTGACTTTGATATCTTTGTGTATGTCCATCCTGTGCAGCAGTTTGTTTCCCTCTCCTTCCCTCCCATCTCCCCCAGTTAGTTCGCCTTCTTTGCTCATCTGAGGTTTTCTCTCTTTGTCTGGAATCCCTCCTGTGTGGGATCGTGGCTCATCCTCCTGCGACCTCAGTACTGGGGTACTCCGGGGTGGGGGGTCTCTGGGGGCGGGGCCTATGGCTTGCCTGCCCCGCGTCCCCAGCTCTGGGTAGAGGGGTTCTCCGGGGGCAGGACCAAGGGCTTGCCCGCCCCACGTCCCCAGCGCTAGGGGTAGGGTTTCTCCGGGGGCAGAGCCAAGGGCTCACCTGCCCTGTGTCCCCAGCGCCAGGGGAGGGGGTGTCTCCAGGGGCAGGGCTGAGGGCTCACCCACCCCGCATCCCCAGCACCAGGGTGAGGGGTTCTCTGGGAGCGGGGCCAAACTGTTTCAAAGTAAAAAGAAAATAGGGCTGGTGGTGTAGCTATAAGGTAAAACACTCCTGGGTTCAAGCCCCAGTACCACAAAAAAAAGGAAAAAATTAGATTCTAGCTCAATGTAACCTCAAACAGTAATAGCCTGGGGTGGGGTGAAGAAAGATATAAAGGTTTCTGAATCATGAAAAGAGCTTTATTACAGCAAAATCAGCTCCTTGGAGTACTTGAATTTTTACTTAAGGAGAAGGTTTCTCTCGTGTTTTGCATTAAAGCAATGTAATTCATTAACCTATAACTTATTAAATAACTAATCAAGATAAATGATCCAAGAGAAAATTAACAACAAAGGAGGACAGATATATCAGTGAATCACAGACCAAAGCCATAAATAATAGACAATGACTACCACAAATAGGAAAATATTAGAAAATGGTCATTTCTATTCCATTTTGCAGTGTTAAAGAACTTTTAGAAAAAGTCAAAAATTAAAGGAAAGTTTGGTGTGTGGTGTGTGTGTGTGTGTGTGTGTGTGTGTGTGTGTGGTATTGGGGACTGAACCCAGGGGTGTTCTATCTCTGAGCTACAACCCCAGCAGTCTGTATTTTTTGCTCTGATACAGGGTCTTGCTAGATTGCCGAGAGTCTCACTAAGTTACTGAGGCTAAGTCTCAAACTTGAGATCCTACTATCTTAACCTCCCAAGTACTGGGATTACCACCACTCCTGGCTCAAAGTTTGGCATTTAAAGAAAGATGCCCAGAACATTCACAAAACAGTATAGTGATTTCTTAAAATCACCATGTAATATTAGGTGGTGGTAAAGAAACTTTACCTGCCCTATTTATCTATTCTATCCACTCTTCAATGCATCATTTGTTTTGTTCCTTTCTAAGATAACTTTCTTTACCAAGAGAACATTATTCCATATGATCCCAGATAAAGAATGACACATATTGAAGAAAAGCTATTTTGTGTTGGAAGTTAAAGCAAAGGAAACGAGAGAGAGAGATTTAATTCAAGTATTGAATTCTCAAAAATCAAAAGAAACTTGACCACTTTTTCTAATGGTATTTTTCCTTTTTTAGCAGATGACCAAAATGTAAATTTTTTAAAAATTAACCCAAAACATTAATTAACTAAATATATTATTAATAACAACAGTCCATAATTAGCAAACGTGAACAGAAGAGAAGGTAGGGGTACTGCTATAGCAATATAGATAGACTGAATACCTACCTTATACCAACCACTGTGCTTAGTGTTTATTTTTTTTATCTTTTTTTTTTTTTTTGCAGTACTGGGGATTGAACTCAGGGGCATTCTAGCTCCAAGCTCCACCCCCAGCCCTATTTTTTATTCTTTTATTTTGAAACAGGGTCTCACTAAGTTGCAGAGGGCCTCACTAAGTAGCTGAGGCTGGCCGCAAACCCAGATCCTCCTGTCTCAGCCTCCCAAGTACTGGGATTACAAGGTGCACCACCACGCCCACCCAGCTTCTGCTTAGTGTTTATACTCATAATCTCATTTAATCAACATAACAATCTTAAAAAATTCTTTTTTTTTGCTTTATTTATTTCTTTGGGGGGCAGTGGGGGGAATATGTTTAAGAAAAAGGTTTTCTTCTTTGAAGAGTTTTCCCAAAAAGTGGATACTCATTTTTACTACACATTAGCATGGATGAACATGTTCTCATGTCTTTTATGACCATTTGAATTCAAGGTAATATGTGTAATATGTGTTTTTCTCAAATTCAGTGTATTCATTTGGACATATGAGTGTCCTTGTTCACATATGAAAGGAACTGGCACTTGGGCATCAAAAAAGTTTTTTTAAATCACAAATCCAACTTGTCTTTGATTTGGTTATAGTCTAACTACTACAGAACCATTTAGCAATAATGGCCTCAAACATTTAAATATCCTATGAAACTACAATAATTAAGGGACTACTAATTCTAAGAACGATGCCACCAGTAAGGGAACAAGGGAAGAATTCTAAGCCTGGATGTCAAGTTCGGAGGAAAATAAAAATAATCTCCTTCTCGCTTTTGCAATATCTATAAATAAAGTAGATGGAAGGGATAAGAATTATAAGATTAACATTAAGTGAAAAGTGCATACAGAACTCAGAAATAATTTTTTTCATTAGATTTGCGACATATTCCAGTTAAAGAAAAGGCTCACAAGGAAAATAATCACTTAAGGCAGAAGACTAATTAGACTGTTGCTGGTCAGACTTCTTGAGAACAAAAGAATGAATACAGATCAACTTCTCCAGTTTAAACTTAATCATTTGTCTTGAAACAGGTTATTTTGTAAGTTTGACCATCTATGTTATGCCTTAAAAATTCAAAGCAGAGAGTAAAATCACAGAAAGTCAGAAACTTCATCAATATTTCTAGACAGATGTTTGCTTGTAGTTTTTGGTATCCAAAACCTTTTTTTTTTCCACACATCGCACAGATGCCCTTTTTGTAGGCACAGCCTTGGCAGTAATGAGAACCTGGTTGGTGCACAGAACTTTTACAAATTCTGCAAGTGGAAAACTTATTCTTTCCATATGGATCAAATCTTGCTTTTTTTGAAGTCAAAGCTTTATTTTCATTCAGCTTTCTTCCACCACTTTCTGTGGTATTCCTTGCGCCATCTTTCCATGTATCTGGAGTGATCACAGTTGCGAGTTTCTTTTCACATTTTTCGCACACCATCCTTCCGCCGACCTTCCCCTCAGCTGCAGCAGTAGCTTGCAAACATCAACACCACTGCCGGAGCACGCCCCTTCCGGTACGCCACCCCACTTCCTGCTTGTAAGCCCTTCGTTTCCGCCTGCCCTACACCTGGAAAGGCGCGGGAGGAATGAAAGCCTTAAAAGATTCTTTTTAGCTTGTAATCCCAGTACTTTGGGAGGCGGAGACCGGAGGATCCGGGTTCGCGGCCAGCCTCAGCTCGCGTTCGCACGCGCGTGATCTCTCTCTCTCTCTCTCTCTCTCTCGACTTAGTGAGGTCCTCCGCAACTTCATGAGACCCGGTCTCAAAATAAAGTATAAAAAATAGGGCCGGGGGCGTAGCGCGGAGGTAGAACGCCCCTGCGTTCAATCCCCGGTACCACCAAATAAATAAATAAATAAATAAATAAATAAATAAAGTTAGCTAACCTAGTATTATTCAGGAAAACCAAGTATGTTTTCCAATACATAATCAGTCTAAACTGTTGAATACTATTAGCCCTAATACAAAAAAGGAGGGATGGTTTTTTCAATAGCCTGTAGCAATTACAGAAAAAAATACATTTTCATATATTTGATTTCAATAAAAACTTGAATTTTTAAAACATCACACTTCCACTTTACTACAATTTTATTTATTTATTTTTATGTGTGTTTGATATTGGGGATTGAACCCAGAGGCATTCTACCTCCACGCTATACCCCCAGCCCTATTTTTTAGTCTTTATTTTGAAACAGGGCCTAAGTAACTGATGTTGGCCACGAACCTGCAATCCTGCTGTCTCAGCCTCCCAAGTACTGGGATTACAAGCATGCGCCACCATGCCCATCTTACTACAATTTTATGATTGAAACAATGGATTAATATTTTATACACACTTAAATGCATATTTTATATTCAATATTTTGGGTTCTAATAGAAACTGTCAGCATTTTAAGAGACAGTCACTAATTTATCATAAAAGAAGACATGACAACCCTTCAGGACTAGAACAGTGAGGAATGTATACTCTGCACATATACATCGAACCCTGACATGCACTTTTTTAAAAGTGGATTATTATTTATAATAAATAAGACAGTAAATGTCATAATAGGTTGGATAAAGATTCCATATATCTATGTATTTAATAACAACAGGAAACACAAAATTGTTCTTAATTCTCCACAAACTTATCCCTTAACACTTCTTATAGGAGGAGCTAACTGACTGACAAATCTTAACTTCTAAGAACAGAAAGAAAATATTTAGGATCCCGGTCTTCTCTTACTCAAGTCTGTGCTGGTTATATGGGATACAGCTATACAGAAGACATAAAGCTACCCAGGGAATCCACTGAAACCAATATATGCTTTAGTTATACTTCTGTAATGGGTTTAACAGTGCCCCCCAAAATTCATGTCTGCTGCAACCTCAGAAATTATCTTAATTGGAAACAGGCTCTTTGCAAATGTAATTAATTAAAAGATCTTAACTCAGATGGGCCCTAAATTCAATGACTGTGGTCCTTATAAGAAGAGGACAGGTCTCAGAAATAGAGTAAAGAAGGCAATGTGAAGGTGGAGGTAGAGACTGGAAGGATGTACCTACAAGCCATGGAATACCAAGGACTGTTCACCAGAAGAGAGGAGAAAGCCTGGGATAGTCTTTCCCTCAGATTATTTCTCCAGAAACAACAAACCCTTTGACAGCTTGATTTTGGAGTTGGCTCTCTGAGCTGTAAAAAATAAATAAATAAATTTCTGTTGTTTTAAGTCACCCAGTTTGTAGTCATTTGTTTTGAAAGCCCTAGGAAGCCAATAAAGCTTCATATAATACATCTTGATAGTTACCTTATCTCGTTATCACAATAAATATATATATGGAAGCACTCTGGGGAAAATGCTATTTAAAAATGTGGTGATACTCTAACCTCATATCATCATTACTGTTGTTGAAATTAACATATATGTATATACAATACTAGTCATAGCTTTTTAAAAAAGACTTTCAACCTAAAACCTAAAGGAACAGTATAGGTGTAACAGTTACCTAAAAGTCAGCAGACTTTAGTTTTGGTTTTATCCCTAATTTTTAACTGTGATCAAGTTATTAGTCTCTATGGGCATCAGGTTTCTTAGTTATAAAGAGTTTACCAGAAACTAGATGATCTCTAAAGTTGAACTCTTGACTATAGTTTCTTTTTTTCTTGTAGACAAATGAAACTAAAGAACAAATTATTTAGGCTAGAGATACCCAAATTGGAGAGAGGGTGTGGATGGAAAATCAACTACTTTATGACAAAAATGGGGAAGAAAAACCCTACACGAAAAAAACAAATATTTTAGCAACTAAATTAACCAATCTATTTCTACTAGGACAAGTCTTATTTTTGGCAAGTTAAGTGACATTAAAAAGGAAGAGGTGGAAAACATTACCAGTCAGTGACTGAAGCAAGCAAATTGAGGGATTTTTTGTTTTGCTTTTTGGTGGTACTGGGGACTGAACCTAGGGGCTCACACACTGAGTTTCATGCCCCAGCCATCTTTTCTCTTCTCTTCTCATCTCCTTTTCCTTTCCTTCTTCCTTCCCTCCCTCCCTCCCTCTCTTTATTTCTTTAATTTATTTTGGTACTGGGGATTGAACTCAGGGGCATTCTATTTCCAAGCCACACCCCCAGCCCTATTTCCTTTTTGAACAAGGTCTCTTGCTAAGCTGCTGAGGTTCTCGCTAAATTTCTAAGGCTGGCCTCCAACCTGCAATCCTCCTATCTCAGCCTCCCAAATACTGGAATTACAAGTGTGTGCCACCATACCCGGCTCATCCCCAGCCATTCCTATTTTTAACTTTGAAGTAGAATATTGCTAAATTGCGGAGACTATCCTGAAACTTGGGATCCTCCTTCCTCAACCTCTGAAGTAGCTGGGATTACAAGCATATACCACAGTGCCCAGCTAAAGTTGGTTTTTTTTAATTGGTGCACTGTAATTGTACATGATAGTGAAATTCATAGCGATACATCCATATGTGCACATAACATTAGTTGTAATTTTGAGGTTTTTAAATGCCACTTAATCATAACTTTGCTGAATAAATGTTAAGACAACAAACATCAACTAAATCTCCACTGTTCTAATATTAGATATTAGAAGTCTGATATTTTAGGTTTTTTATTTGCAAGTAAATATCTTTTTATGTCTCATGATGATCTTTAGAATCCATGAAATAATATACTCAGAGAAGTTTAGGGGAGCAATTCCTTTGATAATCTAGGGAAATATGAAGTAATAACAGAGATAATACTTTTTTTTGCAGTACTGGGGATTGAAGCCCCAGGTATTAGAGCTAGGTCTCTCTTTAGCAAGTAAAACTCCAATTCAAACTAACTTCAACAAAAGAGGGAGGATTTATTCGCTTATTTGACTAAACTACTCAGAGGTTAAGATGAGAGTATGGTCAGAGGAGAGAATCCAGGCAGCAGAGCACCATGCTGCCTGTGGTCTTCTTTTCCCTGAACACTCTCTTGAATATCATTCTCTCCTCCTGTCTACAGCTTTCTCCAGGCTGTAGTAACACATTTGAAGGCTGCTCCAAACTTTCATCCTTCTAACTCTTTGATGAAAGAATCAAGAGTCTTTTCCACCAGCTCTAATTTCTTTAAAAGTTTGTAAAGAAACAGCTAGGGTCATTGGATATACCTGAACTGATCACTTGACCAAAGGGGAGATGCAGCATCTACGACCTTGCCTTTGCCAAATACCACCTCTTTAGCAAATGGAAGGAGTATGAGAAACAGTCACGGTCACTAGAGAAACTATTGGGTACTGGAAGATACTCTAATTTCTTATCTATTTCATGTCAAGTCATAAGATAGTCACTAATAGTATTTTGTTATATAAATTAACACATTTTTTATAGGCTAGATATGTCTCAAAAGGTAGAGCACTGGTCTTCCAATTCCTTTAGTTTTCTGTTGGCAGACTTGACTATGATGGCAGAAGTGGTGATGTAGGTCTAGGAACCACCAGCCACTGTTTTCATGCAGGAACCACAGTGCCAGATTCCTACAGCCCATCTCTTCATCTTGATTTTGTCACAGAAGGCGCAAGTGTACTTGGCGCGCTGGCTGATTTCAATTTCTTCACCACTTTCCAGTGGAAGGGACCACAGCGGCTCCCATATTTACCCACGATTCTGACATTGGTACATTCAGCCATGTCGCTGCAAACTAGGCCCCAGCCCAGAGAGCACTAATAGTATCTTTAAGAGTGATACTTCATATCCATTTAACAATTCATAAACCACTTTTAAAAACCTTTTAAAAACCGTAAAGTTGATTTACTCCTTTCACAACCTTGTGAGGTACATAGGGGAAGTACTGTTGTCTGCAGTTTACAAAAAGAGGAACCTAGGCTCTGAGAATAAGTAACACAGCCAGTGTTACAAACTGGTAAATGTCACAAATCAAATCTCTGACTCTTAAGAACAGTATTCATACTGTAAAGCATAGTTTAAAATTACAGTAGAGATTTAATAGCATGTATCAGAATATGGCTCGAGAAAATATAACAAAGACATATGAAATATAATAAACAGACAAATGAAATATAATAAACAGACAAACTACTGTGTGTGTGTTACTGAGATTGAACCCAGGGGCATTCTACCTCCAAGCTACACTCCAGCCCTTTTTAAGTTGGTTTTTTTTTTTTTGCAACATGGTCTCACTAGGTTGCTGAGAGTCTTACTACAATCCTGAGGCTGTCCTCGAACCTGCAATCAATCCTCCTATCTCAGCCTCCCAAGTACTGGATTTACAGGCATGTGTCACCACACCTGGCTAGTACTTCTTTTTTGACAGACCGTCATTTTCTATTTACTACTATAACAATCCTGAAGTAAAAGAGGACTGTATGGAAAACCATACCCCATCAGAAGCCATTTCTGTGTATCACTGACTATGCTTTCAGCTACAAGGAACTAAAATACCCAACTGTGAATTACTGAATAAAATAAGGAAATTTTTTGTTTGTGGTACTGGGGGTAGAACCCAGGGGCATTCTACCTCTGAGCTATACCCCCAGTCCTATTTTATTTTTATTTGAAACAGGGTCTCACTAAGTTGCAGAGGGCCTCGTTAAGTTGCTTAGGCTGTCCACGAACCTGTGATCTTCCTGTCTTGGCCTTCCAAGTACTAGGAAATATATTATTTTAGACACTAAGAAGTCTCAAAGTAGGACATTTTCAGAGATTATTCATTCTATGGCTCAAAAAATGTCCTGAAAAAACTCAGGTCCTTTCCATCTTTCCATTCTGCCACCTCCACTTGTTGGCAAGCTCCTCTCATGGGAGCAAGGTTACTATGAAAGTTTGAGGCAGCAGAGCCTTACCCACCAATGACCAATGACAGGAAAAGACACTTTACTTCGTTTCATTCATTTATTTAAGTTAGTTAATATATGTAAAGCACTTAAAAGTGCCTGGCACATAATAAACATTATGTAACTTTTGCTATCATTAATATTATTGGTTCTATTTTTAAGAAATGGAAGACTTTTCCTAGAAGGTGTCATGCCTCATTAGCCAGAATTGGAATGCATGCCCCATTCTAAGCCAGTCCCTTGCAAGGCAAATAGAATGCTAGAGTCAACGTAGACCAACTGGAGTTTCTTTTATCCCTTTAGCTACTCATCCCCTGCTCCAAGGCATGTGCAGAATGAATTCTCTAACAAAGTAGAGGTTCTTCTACCAGGGAGAACAGTTAGAAACAGTTGTGGGTTGGAAACCCACTGTATCCAGCCCTTCTCACATACTTTCTTCTCCCAGAACTAAAAGAATTATCTAGAAGTGCCTCAGGGCTTGTTCCAACAACACACAGAAAGTCCTCTATGGCAGCATTCTTTCCAGTCAGTTTTTTCATCACTGTGACCAAAATACCTGACAAGCACCACTTAAGAAAGAAAAGTTTAAGCCGGGCGTGGTGGCACACGGGAGGCTTTTCTTTGTGGTACTGGGGGTAGAACCCAGGGGCATTCTACCTCTGAGCTATACCCTGTCCTATTTTATTTTTATTTGAAACAGGGTGGTCTTTCCTCCTCTGCGGTGCCCTAAAGCCCTGCTGCCAAGCCACTTTGCCACTTGAGCCAGCTAGCCATGGACTGAAACCTTCAAAACCATGAAACCATGAGCCAGTAAACTTTCCTTTTTTTTTTTT